>JADLZK010012125.1:0-210319 GCA_015847255.1 Hyparrhenia diplandra
TGCGGCTTTCCTGAGAGCGGCTCAGACTACTTCCACCGCTGCCATTCAGCGGAGAGCAAGCATAGAGCATAGACCTGGTTCGCCGGAGCAAAGATGCCGGCGGGAGGATTCTCGACGTCGTCGGCGTCGCCGCACGCCATCGAGTTGGATGCAAAGATAACGCCGACCGTGGTCTTGTCATGCGTCACGGCGGCGACTGGCGGGCTCATGTTCGGCTACGACATCGGCATCTCAGGTACCCCGAGCATACAATTTTAACGGAGAGTATATGTGGGCGCAGCATACTCCCATGCTCTTAGTTTATCATCATCATCATCAATCCATAGTCGTGTTTTTTTCCCTTTCTAAACTACCGGCACAACGCACAACGCACAACGCACAGAGGCAGCGTCAATTTTGTCGCATAGAGAAAGTTTCAGAGAGTTTTATCAAACGTAAAAAGATCCAAAGAAAAACTTGCGAAGAGTGTCGTTGCGAACGTCTCTGTCTTTTAGGAAATACAAGTGTTTCGCTTTCGCTCATTATTCTGGACTGTCAACGAAACGCAAAACCGTGCAGCAAGCAAATTCATACGCCAGCGAGACAGCACCACGCGGCGTGCAACGTCCAAATCTAAAAGCAGCAGCGTATGCAAATTTGCAAGTCCAACAGCAGCAGGTAACCACTAACCAACCAACCTGCATTCATGTCTAGAAGCAGCAGATGGGGCACACGCCACCAGCCAGAGCCACCATTTTACCGAACGTCATCAGCTGGTAGAGCAGACATAAATCTATTTCACGCGAAAATTTTGAAAAATGTTAAATTAATTTTTGAAAATGTTTAATTAAATTTTAAGAAATTCATATTCATTTTTTACAAAAATCAACATTGTCTTTCTATAATTCCATGATGTAGAAACACTCTCCAATTCATCACGCTTCACAAAGTTGCTCCCTCCATCCTAAATTATAAGTTATTTCAAGAACCTTAGAGAGTTAAAATTTGACCAAATTTATACCATAACTTTTAGGATGTCAACTAAGTATCATTGATTCATCGTTAATTATATTTTCATAGTATAACTATTTAATGTCACAAAATCATTGTAATTCTTTTATTCCTTTAAGATTTTTGAATGACTTACAATTTGTGATTAAGGGAGTATATTTCGGTGCTTGCAAATTAAACAAGGCAGAACTGCACGAGGCCTAGTGAAACTAAATAAGTTTAGAAACTCTATTTTTAATCCTATACAGGCGCATCACGAGCACGACACGTACTGTTTTTTTATCAGTATATAGCAACTTTCCGATTGCGACTGCGCGGCATGTCATTGGGTTACGTTGATCCCCTTGCATGCTATGAGATCCTGATCAGTATCCGTGCACGTTGAAGCCGTGATTCGCGAAATCACCAGAGATATGTCCTGTTTGACTAGCCTTCTCCACCTGCTTCATAATCCGTTTGGAGCCGATTTCTGCCAAACGGCATAAAATAAAAACGGGTTCACCGGTGAAACCACTAAAAAACGTGTTCTCACGTAGCCTTGGGGTGAAAGAAGCCAAATTCCCTGCTGACCCTTTCAAGAATAATAAAAAAAAGCCAGATTCACCTCACCCTATATACATCATTCTCAGGAGCATATGTCACGCACTGACGATCGATCTGGCGTGACACGTGGTCGACGCGCCCTTAGGGGCGGCGTGTTTGGCGGCGTAGGGGGGGCGGTGGTGGAGTTGGCAGCGAGGGAGGAGGAGGCGCTGCCGGGCGGCGTCAAGGGGGCAGAAAAGGCGCTGGGGGGAGGAAGGGGGCGGCGCGCGAGGGGAGAGGAGGAAGAGTTGGGATAAATTTTTCTTTATTGCTTGTTGCACTGAAAGATTACAAACCTCTTACTTGTATAGCCCGGCTAGTGGGACTTGTATCGCAAAGCAATCTCTCTAAAGGTTTCCTTATAGATTGGAATATCTTTTTACAAGCATATCCTATTTATTTTCCTAATAAGGGTCTTCCTTATAGATGGAATATCCCCTTGCACACCAAAAAGTTTAAGATAATCCTAATGAATCTCCTTCTTTATTTCTGAATTAATTGCGAAGAATCCACAGAAGGGAGGCGGCGCCGCGCCTGCCTTGGCGGCGCTGGCCCCCCCGGGCCTCGTGGGCCTGTCCTTCTTGGGCCATATCTCCCTGGGTCATTACAGCATATATTTAAGAAACTCTATAGGTGTGGAGTTGTTTTTTTCCCAAACGATTTAACAAAACTGCTCTAGATCTACGGATATACTAGAGCCGAAGAAAAAAAAAATGGCTTCACTTAAAGCCGTGCCAAACCAGCATGCATGCACCCGCATGGAGGACCAGCTGAGAGCATTGATCAGGATGATCTGATACAGGTCGTCGGTGTACATCACGCCTGCGTCTGCGTGGTGGTGGGTGGCTTCTGCCGCAGCCGCGGCTGGGGCGCCCCCCAGGGGTCGAGAGCTAGCGACCCTATTCTGCGTCGGTGTACATTAACGACTTTATTTTTAAAAAATTCTAATCCTAGCTATACACGCGCATCACACGACGAGCAGGGCACTGGTTTTTCCTTATATATACCATACCAGAGAGAGAGAACAGAAGAGAGAAGAAGAGAAAATAGAGAAGGGGAGAAGAGATATGGTGAGTGTGGCGGTGGTGGGCGGCGGCATAACAGGACTGGCAGCAGCTTATGAGCTGGCCAGGAGCGGCGGCGCCAAGCGGGTGACTCTGTATGAGAAGGAGGATCATCTCGGCGGGCATGCCTGCAGGGACGTGGACGTTGTCAACGACGACGGCCATGTACTCCACCTCGACCTCAGCTTCTTGGCCTTCAACCGGGTAACAACAGTCAACAAACACACACGTATCGATCTGCATGCCATGCGGATCAGTATTAAGTAGTCTAGCTATATACAATGATTGCACTACGGACAGGTGACAAGCCCGAACATGACGAAATGGCTCCAAGGGCTCGGGGGTGGAAACCGAGAGATCGGACATGTCCTTCTCAGTGAGCACGTTGAACGGAGCAGGAAGACTTGAGTGGGGCAGCCGCAACGGCATAACCGGCCTATTGGCGCAGAAGAGGAACTCGCTTAGCCCGAGCTTCTGGCGCATGATCCTTGAGATATCCAAGTTCAACAACCATGCTACTAGGTAATAATATAATGAACACCGGTACATGATTTTCACTCCCGCCTTTGCGGTAGCCAAATACAGCCAGTAGAAAAGCATTGATACTGAGTTTATAAGCCCATTTTGCCATGCATCTAGATATACTCATGAAAATATAGAAATTAAAAAAATAAAACTATGTAATACGAAAAGGGAGTATACAAAGGGGAGAAATCAGTAAATATAAATAAATATAAAAAAATAGGGGTAGAATTTGCGTACGTGTGTTCATAGGGGTGATTGTGCGTGCGTGTTGTGAGCGTCTGCGTTGTACTGTGTCATTCTCAAAAGAATGAAATAAAAAAAATAAGAATAAAAAAAAAAACTTAGGAAACAAAAAAAAAAAAGGAAAATTAAATTGAAGCAAAGAAATAAAACATGAAAAAGAAAGGAATAAGAAAAGAAAAGAATAAATAAAAGAAAAATAAACAAAACTCGAAGTAAACAATTAAAAATAATTAGAGTGAAGAAAAATAACAAAATTAAAATAACAAAATCTATTGAAAGCATATAAAAGGAAAGGGGAAGAAAATACTTGACAAAAAAAAAAAAAAAAAGTAAAGGAAGTAGAGAAGAAAGAAAACAAAAATGTTTCCTATCTACCATGCATACAACATATATGTACTGTACACATAGCCATTCCCATGTGCTTTTTAGTTCGTGTTTTCTTAATTCTATTGTCCCTCCGGGGCTGTGCAAGTATCTAATTTCAACACATCTTTTGTTTTATGTTTTCTTAATTTTGTTATCTCTCACGCTCTCCTCACTAAAATAAAAATCAATAATATCAACTGTCTATTTCCAAGTTACAACTTTATTTGTAATCTAGCTAAAACCAACACTTATTTAGTTAATTTATCTCAATCTCCCTCTCCAACCCACTTGACACACATGCGTGCATAGAATCTTTATGATGTTTTTTTTTTTTAAAAAAAAGTGTTGTTTAAACTTTTTTAAATGTGATATCTACCCAAAGGTATGATTAATGAACAATTTAAAGATTATTAATCCAAAAAATACGTCGAACAAAAAATAAGATTCATGAAGTCTATGTTTTGACAAAGTTTTTTTTAAACTAGCTGCAACATTTTTTGAACCACTAAAATATCCAATGGAACAATTGCAACAACATATTATTTTCTACAATTTTTGTGTTCTTTCTATACAATAGAAATGTTATACCTATTATTAAAGGGACATCTCTATCGTCTATAACACTTTTCCTATCTTAATTCCTATGTAGGTTTATTTCCTTGTATAAGAAACCATTTTCTTGCCCACTCAAGTTTAATTTTAACAAAATCATTTATAGTGGCGGTTCTTTAGGAGATGTTTGTGATGGTCACGACTTTTACTGGCTTTTCACACTGGCGGTTGGTAAAAATACCAATGAAAATAGGTCTAGAATTGCTAGTACAAATCTTGTCTATACTAGTGGAAGTTACGCTCTATTTATATCTTTACCCTCTCTTTGTCTATATACTATAGTAAGGCCCTGTGTGGCACGACTAGTTCACCGATTTCAGGTGTTGTTTGGAGCTGTTTTGTAGCCAAACGGGGTAAAACAAAGCGGCTTAACCTAGGACGCTCCTTATATCGTGCTCTCACCAAGGTTTGAGGTGGGATAAATCTGAAAATAGTGGCATCCCCTGACTTTACCCGACTTGTTCACCGATTTTAGGTGTTGTTTGGAGCTGTTTTGTAGCCAAACGGGGTAAAACAAAGCGGCTTAACCTAGGACGATCCTTATATCGTGCTCTCACCGAGGTTTGAGGTGGGATAAATCCAAAAATAGTGGCATCCCCTGACTTTACCTCGTCGCGGTAGGTCCTGAATGAGGTTCTATGAGCATGTTTTAAGGAGATCTAAATGTGGAGCTCTTTTGACAAACGGTCCGACAAAACAACTCCTACTGCAGATGATGATGTTTCGAGAGCCAAAATAAAAAAATAACTTCACTGGTGAAGTGGAGCGATGCCAAAAAAAAAAAAAAAGACCTTAATCACTTTTAATCACTTAGGAGAAGTTTATTGTAAAATTCTAAATTTGTATAGTAATTACTGTAACTCATCGCGTAATAAGTTATTGTACAATCAGTTATAGAACAATACATGTGTATATACACACATATTCTCTATACCGCAACGTATGCACACATCTTCTCTATTAATTCTCTTATTTCTCACTCCAAATAAAATCAATAGCAACTCTTTTCTATTTTGAACATGCAACTTTATTGCAATCCATCTACAATCAACACTTAGTGCAGGCCATGTTTTGCACGGGCTTTAGTAACGAAGCCTCTTGAATCTTGCGCTCACAGAGGTGCGAGCTAGGTAGGATGGAGCCAAATAGTGACTTCACCTATTATCACCTTGTAGCCCTACATGGGCTTTTGTAAGAGCATATTTTAAAAAGATTCCACATGTGAATTTTTTTTTGCTAAACAGTTTACGTATGTACCAAAACAGTTTTATATATAGAGATGTTTATTATGGAGTTGAAGCCTAAAAAACAGAGCTTCGTCATTGGTGGATTGAAGTTGTGTGAAACAGAGTCTTGATTAATTAACTGAACTTCAACCTCCCTCTACCAACCCATTTGACGCACCTGCTTGTATGAAATCGTTTTGCTGTTTAAGATTTTAAAATGTGATTCTCCCCAATCGTAGGTTCGATTGATGAACCAATGAGGAATATTGTTGCAAAAAAATGTGCCGAGCAAAATGAGTTCGATGAAGGCTATGTTTTAACTTTTTTTTTTTTTGAAAAAATAGATGCAACATATATTTCAAACCACTAAAATATCTAGAATATATAACTAACTCGTAACAATATATTACTTTGTATAGGCTTTTTATGTGTTCTTTCTATACAAGAGAAATGCTATACCTATTGTTGAAGGTACATCTTATCTCTAGATATATTTTCTTATCCCTTCTGTTTAGTTTAAATATCACATCAGCAAAATACCCTAATTAATGCCATGGAAACTAACCATTAGGACTCCTCTTGCTTGTGCATTACGAATTGTGCCACACATCTAACATGTTGCATAATAATTGTGCTATCACTATCTTTAATTTGGAACTGAAGGTACCTAGAGGAGCACGAAAGAAACGCTGATCTTGATCGCAGTGAGACGTTGAGCCAGTTCATCAGTTCGCATGGATATTCCAAGCTCTTTCTGGAGGCTTACCTTGTACGTCTGGCTAGCAACTAATATAAGTGCCTAATAATCTGTCTGCTCACATCTATCGTGTTTTGAATTGGTTTCATTTTGTAAAGGTATGGTGTATAATAATATGGTGAGATAATTATACATATGTATTTGTTGCAGATTCCAATGTGTGCGTGCATTTGGTCATGTCCACCACAGGGAGTACTGGGTTTCCCGGCTTTCTTTACTCTCGCGTATTGTCGTGAAAATCACCTTCTTAAGGTGCCTACTGCATCATTAGATTTACAGACCATTTTCTACATTTTCTTGATTGATTACTAGGCATCACAAAAATTCTTTTAAACTCATTCATTCACTTCTACTATTTAATTCTCTGGGACCGTGCGTACATTTAGCTGTTTGGTCACGCTCATTGGCACATGGTGAAGGGCCCTTCAAAGTACTACGTGAACAAGGTATTATTTTTCTTTGTTCACTGTACTACAGTTCCACTCCAATGCATATGATTTGAACAGATTGGAGTGCAGCGAAACCTACAATAATAAAATAGTTGGTACCATTCACATATACTAGCGGTGCGCAACATTGATATCTCAATGAATGCAACCTTTATTTATTTACTTATGTGTTGGCAGTTAAGAGAAGAGTTGGAGAGCATGGGTTGTCAAATTAAGACTAGCTGTGAAGTCAAATCTGTTTCAAGTTTGGAAGGAGGTATATTACATCGTCCATTGTTGTATTACTATTATGCGAAACAATGAATTCTCCATATTCTGTTATACTCCCCCATATCACTATTAGATGACGTTTTAGAAAAGGTGTGAGTGAAACATTGGGAACATAAATTATAAATAACTTTTACGTCGTTGAGTTTGGTAATGTGAAAATCATATTAATAGATTTGTCTTGAAAATTACTTTCATAAAAAGGTACATATATAAGT
Source organism: Hyparrhenia diplandra (assembly GCA_015847255.1). Taxonomy (NCBI): domain Eukaryota; kingdom Viridiplantae; phylum Streptophyta; class Magnoliopsida; order Poales; family Poaceae; genus Hyparrhenia; species Hyparrhenia diplandra. The sequence goes on from JADLZK010012125.1 coordinate 7,300, forward strand.
TTTTAATAATTCTTTTATAGAAAAGAGGAGTCAAAGTTGTGCTTTAGTGACCGTATCGCTGTCCTAAAAGTCTTCTAATAGTGATACGGAGGGAATATATAGTTTTCTGTCACTACCACGTAAAACAAATTAACTTTTAGACACATTATTTTTTTGATCTAGATGTGGTAGTGTTCTAACCGCTTCCATAAATGGTTGTAAAACAAATATCCATACACTAATCAATTTTCAATAGTGGTCGTAACATTAACAGCTACCAAATACCACCTTTTGCCGCCCCTAGAAATGCTTTGTATAGTCGTATTGTTACTTAAGGGCTACAAATATTTATTATTGGGATTCTTTTAGTATATATTAATTAAAAACACTGATTGATAGGTTGAATAAAGTTTATATTAGAACTTCATTCTACCACTTGTGGTAATTTAGCTATTTGGGAAAATCTAATTAAAACTTATATAGCCATATCCTGGGATGGAGGGAACATATGTTACCTATCAGAAACACATGTTGCAATTGGATCGATATATGGAGAATATATGTTCTCGATCTGAACTCTCAATCTCCATTGCATGCGCTACAATTTTTGACATATAGGTTTACTATATAGATACAACAAATCAATATTTTGTCTTTGTTTACTTGCTATCAGGTGCAAATTCTTTTGTCCTTACTTGCTAGCTAGCCATAATTTGTTGTTGTGTGCCTATTCTTTCTCCATCGCAAAAAATGTCATATTATAGGTTTGTTATAAGTGTCAAATCATTTTTAGTTTGGCCAAATTTATTAAAAAAGTACCATATTTATGATATCAAATTACTACCATTATACTTCCTCCGTTCCAAATTGTAGTTCACTTTAGCTTTTCTAGATACATTGATTTTACTATGTATCTAGACATAGTGTATACCTAGGTGCATAGCAAAAGCAACGTATCTAGAAAATCTAAAGTGAACTACAATTTGGAACGGGGGAGTATTAATTTTTTATGAAATATATTTTCATAGTGATAACTTAGAAATTTATGTCCTATTTGGTGTATCTCAACAATTTTATCTATAAATTTTACCTTTTGCTGTAAAAAAAATCTCAACTATTTTATCTATAAATTTAATTAACTTAAAATATATTAAATTTTTAAGAAAACATCCTCGCTTTATTTAGTGAGACATATGTATATCTTTAATATTGTTCAGTAATGCAAGTTCATGTTACCAGTGTGGGATGATATATTACCGAATAGAGAATGCATATATTAGGACATAAACTTAGAGACACCTTATTAAGAGACACTATCCACACATACCATGGTTTGTTTTCTTGTATGTGATCCCAAATATTGTTTCTATATAGTTGTAAATTATGATATTGTTTTACTAAAGAAAACAACATTACATATTTCTGGCAGTAGGTTACAAAGTCTTGGAGGCTGATGGTTCAAATGAAATCTATGACCAAATCATATTTGGTGTCCATGCACCTGCTGCTCTTAAAATACTTGGAGCTGAAGCAACACATGATGAATTGAGAATTCTAGGTGCATTTCAGTATACTAATAGGTATTGCAGCATGTTATGCTATTACATAAGAATATGATTTAATATTATATCCGTTGTTTTGTCCAACATACTTGTTGACCGGTATGTTTCTCTTTTTGTATTTATCCTAGTGATGTATACCTCCACCAGGATGAAAGTTTGATGCCACAGAGCTCGTCGGCATGGAGTGCTAGAAACTTCTTGGGGACAACAACAGACAACGCAGTGTGTGTTACATATTGGCTAAAACCTAGTTCAGGTAGCTATATGGATGGACTTTAATTTAGCAGCTATCAACATTCTTTACCAATATGTAAGACTTAAGTTTAATATGTGTATCAATGACAACTTTGGTGTGTGTCTTGCTTTCTTGCAAAGAACATTAAATCTGCCAGGCCTTTTCTTGTGACACTTAATCCACGTCATGTTCCCAATGACATATTACATAAATGGAACACAAGCCATCCAATTCCTTCGATTTCCGCTACAAAGGCTTCTCTTGAGCTCAATCACATCCAGGGCAGGAGAGGATTATGGTTCTGTGGATCATATCATGGTAATTTCACATGTTCAAAAGTACAACATGCATGCCCCTTGTACTGCATTTGTTTTTTTCCTGTAATATATCTTTTGTACTTGACAACAGGCTTTGGGTTCCATGAAGATGCGGTGAAGGTGTTGCCCATTGTACAAACTTGTATTTTGGTTCAAACAAATAACCAAAAAAGTGTTTTGTAAGTATTTATGTGAGTACTATGTGTTTATGGTATACCGAACAATCCATGCAGGCTGGGAAAGCTGCAGTTGAAGGTTTACTTGGAAAGAAATGTGACCTCATCCTCATGAACCCAAAACTGATGGTCCCATCATGGAGCGATGCAGTGGCACGTTTTGTGGTGACAAGATTTCTTGACCAATACATATCAGTTGGTATCTTGAGGTTTGTTCTTTGTATGAACACATATGTATTATACAATGTCTAGTAATGCATGATTTTCATGTTTTAGTTTCGTGATTAGGTTGGACGAGGAAGGAGGCAATACATTCAATTTTGGTAAAGCATGCGAACAATGTCATGTAAAATGTGTCCAAAAAGTTCATGATCCCCTGTTCTATTGGAAGGTTGTATTCTCTCTCTCTGTCTCTCTCTCTCTCCCCCCTTATCGTCTTGGTGGAAGTCTGTATCTTTCTTTATGCCCCACACTCTATCTACTTGTTTTATCGTCAGGCCTCTTGAGTGATACATATGTTACTCTTGGCTGCCTTACCATTATTTTGTTAGGTTGCAACAGAAGCAGATCTTGGTTTGGCAGATGCCTACGTCAATGGTTTTGTCTCTCTTGCTGATCATAGAGAAGGCATTCTGAATCTTTTTCTGGTAAATCTATTTCATTGCCAAATTTAACAGTACACACACATTTACATCTATAGATTGACATATATAATGATTTCACATTTATTGTATACTAATAATTAAACTAATGAACCATATATATGTCCTTACAGATTCTCATTGCGAATAGGATTTACGTCTGTGCAACGTTGCCAACAAAAGGTCTTGAAGCATCTATATTTCCCACAAAATGAAACTGAATGGTTTTCTTTAAGTACCACACCTGAATACTCCTTCCCTCCCTCCCAAAGTAAATTAACTTTTAGAGTTGTCCTAATAAGTTAAATTATTTTAAGTTTGACTAAATTTATAGAAAAAAAATCAATATACATCAAATTAGTATAACTAGACACATATGAAATATATTTTCATAATCTACTATCTAATGTGATATATGTTGTTATATTATTCATTATAAAGTTGGTCAACCTTAAGATAGATTGACTGACGGTGATTCTAACTAGGAGTTGGTTTTTTAATTTAGAATAGAGAGATCAATATTATATCCTATATAAACTCCTAGACACCTCTCTTGTTGCAGAAGCTATATAGGAAGGGGTTGGTGGACACCACATCTTTTAACTGCTGGGATCGCATCAGTAAGATATATATTGGCCCATGTCTCAAGGAAGAACACCATAACACAAGCTCGTCGAAATATCTCAGAACACTATGATCTAGTCAGTGCCCATATGTCTATCTGATTAATTCTCAATCTTTCCCATCCATCTAAAACAATTTACATATGTGTGCGCAGAGTAATGATTTCTTTGCCCTTTTTTTGGACCCAACAATGAATTATTCTTGTGGAGTCTTCAAGGTTTGTTGTCGGTCACTTGTGATTCGGCCTGTAGTGAAGTTGTGTTTGAAATACTCGCCAGTATATATTCTCAAGAAGCCTTGTAAAAAAAAAAGTTCGTATTCTCAAACTAGCTCAATTACTTGGGCATTTGTTGCAATGGCAGGTGGAGGATGAGAGATTAGAAGTAGCCCAACTACGTAAAGTTAGAGCTCTAATAAACAAGGTAAATTTATTATATGTTCAGATCATTATATGCTTCTGATCCAACTGCTGCTTGCTTATGCATCATGGACCTGATGATGATGAATACATAATATCTTTTGGTATATATCCATTTAATTGAAGGCTAATGTGGAGCGAGACCATCATGTTCTTGAGATTGGTAGTGGCTGGGGCACTTTAGCGATAGAGGTGGTGAGGCAAACACATTGTAAATACACAGGGATCACGTTATCGGAGGAGCAACTTAAGTATGCCCAGAGAAAAGTGAAAGAAGCTGGACTAGAGGTCATCGTCAGTGCTATATAATACGACTATTCTTATATATTAATAATATATATTGGAAAATTCAATTTGAAGGTATTTTCTACTTTTTTTTCAGGACCGCATAACTTTCCTCCTATGTGACTACCGTCAAATACCAAAGTGTCACAAATATGATAGGATTATAAGTTGGTAAGTACGAGTAGTACTGGCACCAAACCAGTTTTGCTTGAAGGACCGATCAAAAGCACAACTGATAGATATGTTCTTGTCTTCATTCAATATTTTAGCGAGATGATGGAGCATGTTGGCCATGAGTACATGGAAGAATTTTTTAGCTGCTGCGAGTACCATTTGTCAGAATATGGCTTGTTTGTCCTCCAGGTGCACACCATTCCGCAAAACGACACCTATATACTATATCGGTTGCATTTTGTACATATATATTTATTTTCATTTTTTCAGATTGACTATATATACTTTACATCAACTAATTTTCATCTGGAAATTAATATAAACACAGGTTAACGCAATCCCAGATCAACAGTATGATGAACATAGGAGGAGCTCGGGCTTCATGAAGGAATATATCTTCCCAGGTGGTTGCCTTCCTTGTCTGGCCAGGATAACTACTGCCATGTGCAATGCATCAAGGCTCTGGTTTGTACACTCAATATGCATCAATGAGTTTAATCATCGTTATTTTAACCAAGCTTGCATTGACATATAATATTTCATCGAGTATTTGTATCTGATCCAGCATCGAACACGTTGAGAATATTGGGTGCCATTACAACAGAACTTTAATGTGCTGGAGGGACAACCTCATGGCAAACAAAGAGTGAGCACACATGCAGCTCATCCTCTCCGGTTCAAGCTACTTGTGTTTCAACAATTGTGGTTAACAATTGTATTCATATTTTTTTATGCAGCAAAGTTTTGGCACTGGGGTTTGATGAAAAGTTCATCCGTACATGGGAGTACTATTTCATGTATTGTGCAGCTGGTTTCAAGTAACGCACACTTGCATGCTACCAGGTATATACGCTCTTTGACTTCCTGTGCTATATCATTATTAGAGGGATGAAACACAAGTTGTTAACACCATTTTTCATAGTAACTGGGGTGCCTAACATAGTGCTTCCTCTATCTACCGGATGCAGATTGTATTTTCTCGCCCGGGCAACGTCAAGCTATACCCAATTATGTGACCATCATATAAGAGCATGCATGTTACATGTTTGCGAGTTATCTAATGCTCGTATGCCACATTCAAGTATGAATATATATGATTATTGTAATATTTTTGGAACCATCAATCTAAGTGATATGTTATATCTATCATATAACAGCCTTTTATAAATCAAACATTACATAATATGATTACAATATATACTTTTATCTAATATGTTTTCTTTGTTTCCGTAGAATTGCCATATGTGCTCGACTAAATTTTTCTCGAGTTTCATATGTGTTCGATTGGGTTTTCTTATCATCTATCTTACTTGCGAGATCCGAGAAAATCCCTCAAGTGCATCCCACTTATTGTAGTATCCATAGAGATCGGCCATATACAACTCCACAGTGACAAGGGAATGTCTCAGGTGTAGATAAGCAACTACACTCAACTACTAGTTTTAATTTTCAAACAAGTAGAAATTGTCAAACAACATTTGGTGTTCAGTATCAGCTTGTTCTTGACTTCCCTACACAAGGACAATATATATAAAGACAATTGCCAGTCAAATGACATTTAGTTTTCAGTAATAAAAAAATAACACAAGACATGCATGTGATATTTTTAATGATCATAACTAGTTAATATAGAAACAACATTGAACTGTCATTTAGTTTTTAGAAACTAGGCATGCATATAAATTTTGAACATGTTGCTAAACACGACAAAATGGCAAATTAAGGAATTTCATGCGTGATAATATAATTGTCCAAGCAACTTCCTTTTTGTCGGTGGTATGTTTCATCATTTAAGGACAAGCATACATTTCACTATGTAATTTCACATATAATTAAGATTGGCAAAATGGCAAACCCAGTCCATTACGTCATTATAACTCAGATGCATGTCGTGTATTTGGAGCTGCAGAAGCTCATTGTAGACATGTTGTTTTCGTATTTGAAGCACATTTTTTCAAACCGTCGGGGGGGATTCCCCACCTCAATATATATTGATTAGGAATCAACAACCTCATTTTGGGGAAAACGAGGCAAAACCCCTGTCGTTGTAATACCCGGTTTTAAGGACAAAACCGAGATACACACTATATGTGAGCCCAGGAAGTCAAATCTCACATATAGTCATAATTAAAGGAAATATCAAAACATAATGCTTAATAAATAACGAACTTAATATAAAAAGATAACCTCAAAGCGCGTACAACGGACAGACACTCCGATCCTAGGATGAAGCCTCCACTCCACGGGGGACAAAGCCGACCGGGTTGATCACAAGCCTGACTCCTTCAAAACTCTAGCACTTAGGCAATCTTCCTGGTTTGAGTGGGAAATTGCAAGGATGAGTCCATGTCGAACTCAGCAAGAATAGTAAGGCAACATCTAACCCATAATCCATGATCAGTATAACATAATAATGTAGAGCATAAACGATAAATTATGAACTGTTAAACAAGCATATGTCATTATCTTTAATGCAAAGGTTCCAAGGCCGCTCATGACCGTGAGCACGGGTGATATACCGTTTTACTCAAAGCAGAGGTGTACACTTTCACCGTGAGCCGTGAATTGCCCTTTTCGCCGGGGTGATCGGCCCCTTAACCCTCTTCCTAGGACGGTCGGCAGGGTTCACTATGAAGTCTTTCAAAGGTTCGTCTAACAAGCTAGGGCCGCTAGGTATCTTCCGTCAATCCGTGCGACACACGGGCCGGTCCACGGGTCGCGGCAGTCCCGTGTGATACAACCCTCACGGGGATCCACGATGCATTTTACCCTAACGCCTTTCGGTAACCACTAACAAGTTAAACAAGGTCCTCATACTGAACTAAAACCAGAGCCCATTAGCCCTCACAGTTGTACTTGTTTTTCCGGAGACGCTAATACGCACAAGTCCACATGTTGCTAAACAATTCACATTTAACGTCTAGTGCATAAACATTAATCAAGTCATATGATCATGGTTTAAAGTTAACATATCCCAAAACTATACTTGCCTTATATCGATCCTTCTTCAAGTCCAAAGCTCCAAGAGAAAATCCTTCTTGATTGTCAACGTATTCCAGATCACCACGTCAAGCTCACCGTCTACTTGATCGATATAGCAACAACACGCATCCAAAGACAATCATGCACGAAGCAAACAATAGAATTATATTAGAACAGTACACCAACATCAAGAAAACAAGATAAAAGGTTTATAAAATGAATCTACGTCTCACTACGATCACGCAGATGCGAAGATCACCGAAATCGGAGCTAGAACGTGAAAGATACGCATTCTACAAGTTTACATGAATAAAATGATAAATATAAACTGATTTCGATGGAAAGGAAAAGACACATGGCAACATCAGCTGGAGATCATTACCGAGATAAACATGAAGGATATAGTGGAATTGATTTGTCAATGGAATAAAAGATACATACGTATATGACACCAAAGGGAATTAAACATTGAGATGTATTTGGAGTAGTATTTTCTAGAATTATCTTTATAAAGGAAATCGGCCATAAATCATAGCCATGTCATGCTGACAGCATGCTGATGCCATCAAGCAAGCTAGCAATCGGATGATTGAGATCAGCTAGGAATTGAAACAGCTATGCGTAGAGCATTGTTTGGATGACGATGAAGACCCTGCTGTTGGACAAGCTGGGCGGCCATGACTTGCAAGCATGAAGCATGACGGTGTCTAAATCAGCTTGCATAAAGGAGTGCTAACAGGACTATTCCAAGGATGACAACAACTATATAAACACATATATGTCTCCAGCAAGCAGCGATGGCTACTGCATGCAGTACGCACGTCAAGAGCAACAAGGCCTAGACCGCCGGCTGCTAGGGTCTGCTGCTATGCTTTCTGGTGATGTACGTATATGTACATTACTCAAGTATTTTCAGAATTGTTCTTGTATAGGAAAACGGCAGGAAATCGTATCGATATCATCATGATGTCATATGGATGGTGATGGAGCTTTGCTGGAGTTAATGTACAGGTCTCGGCTTTTGGAGTTTAGGTTGGCGATCCGTACGTCAACTCACCTAGAAGGTTCTCATCGGAAGGAATGGTTTGCTGAGGATGCAACGCAAGGCTGGGTGGGACGGACGGCGACCACCTGCAGATGCTGTTCGATCGGCAACGACAGTCAACGTGCACCGCTTGACATGCCTGGTGGCTCCAACCTGCGATGTCCGGCGACGGGATATGAGCAAAGCAAGGCACAAAAGGGGACACCAAGAAGCCCGGCATGGATCTTACGGATGCAGAGAGGCGACGAACTCCTGAACTCGATTCTGACGGCGACGATTTCCTTGACGTGAGGAGCACGGCCCAAGGTACTTGGCGGCGGCGGGGAGCAGACGCCGTGCACGCCGTCGGCGACTACAGGCTGAGCTCGGCGAGATCGCGATGGTGGCGTGGCGGCGATGCGGAGCTAGGGTTGGGAAAAGGGAAACACAAGGCTACGGCCCGGCTTATATACGCGCTGGGTGTGCGGTTCACGCTGAGTCTCGACGCTGCACAAAGAGGTAAGGCCAGCTGCGCTGGGTGCTTGGGCCGGCACAAGGCTGGGCTGCGACCAGGGAATAGAGCAAGGCAGGCCGACCGCTAGCTGGACAGGAAAGAAGAAACGAGGCAGGGAGGAAAGAAGGAGAAGGAAAATACCTTTTCTTTTATTTAACTCCATTTCAAAAGAGCTTTTTCAAGGGAATTTAAATACCTTTTCAGTTCAAAACAAAAACAGTCATCACAATGTAAAATGTGCTCCAGCATGAATGCAACATCATGTAGCTAGACCTTATATTTGATTTTAATTTAACAAAAATTATTATTTTCCTATATTCCAATGCTCAAAAAATACATAAATAAATCAATTTAGCCTATTTTTGAAAAGTGCAAAATTTAGGGTGTTACAGTCGTCCGTTAATTTTAAAAACCAGAGTAAAATCATAGAACAACCTCTGTCCTGAAGCGAGAATGTGGCATATCCAAGAACAAGACAACAAACTCTCCAACATTGGAGTGAGAGGTGGTCAGCCACAAATACATCAAAAGAAAGAGAAAATACTTAGCACATTCTAGGGTAGATCTAGAATCGCAAGACGCCAAAACCCGAACAATGATTTGCGCCTCGCCAAAGATACTCGCCAATATCACCAAAGCCATTGTGCCCACCACCACTCCGCGTAGCTACACCGCTCCACTGCAATTCTCCCTCTGAGGACTGACAAGAGGAATAGGGACTAAGAATGATGGTAGACACGCAAGCCTCAGATCAACGGACACGACGACCTCCTTTTGAACTGATAGTGACATCCTCTAGTATATCCGGGCCCACTTGCCACCCGACATTTAATATTCTGGCACCACCAGGGAGGGGAATAGCGTCAGCGGTGGAAAATACCACCCAACATTTAATATTTTGGCACCACTAGGGAGAGTGCCAATAGATCGAGTAGAGGCGCCAATAGGGGACCCTCGTCGAAAACATCGGCGACGACTGACGACCAGGGACAAAATAACCCAAGAGGGGGGCAACAACAACATGGGGGAAGCAGACAAGAGAACACAGAATCGAGGCAGGAGCGGGACTCTACTCTTTTAGAATGGTGCCCTTAAGAGAGTGAGGACGTCAACGACGTCGCCGCCACCGGCTCTAGATAACGAGAGCAAGGCTTTCGCCAGGAGGAGAGCGACAGGACTACGATCATTGAGTTGGGAGCATACAAAACCAGCGCCTCCAAGGAGGTGAACGGTGCCAGGGGCATTGTCGTCAATCGCATCGACAAGGTCTTGCATGGCTTTCGGCTAGGCTCCCAGACTTGAGTACCATAGTTCGTCAATTTAGAGACCAGGAGACCATACCATACTGACACACCTCGAAGTCAGACGAGTTGATGACGACGATGTGGCCAAACAGCATTGGCCCCTCCCGAGGGGAAGGTGCCCACGAACACGCCGCCCTGCCACCAGCAAGCCTGCGGCTAAACAACGTGAACATACCTCGTAAATTAGCCTTTGCACATGAACACAAAAATGAGTGCGCTGCCCCACCGTCGGCACGCCCACGGCCGAACCACGCGCCCCATGACACTACAGAACCACCTAGGTGGAGTCGTCATCGGCCAAAGGTCACTGCCACGCAGGTGAACACGGAGCAGGGCCCTGTCCATGTCACCGCCCAGAAGATCTAGTCGGGGAGGCCCAGAACCGCTGCCTGCCAGCCGATGCCGCGCTGGTCGAGCTCCCTAGGAGCACAAACGAGTGAGCAAGGAAACCAACGGCCCAGCGATCGTGATCCATGAAGGAGGAGTTGGATAAATACCTAGGGGGCCCAATCTGCCCAACCGGCCGCCCGAGGTCGCTGTTGGTGTTTCTAAGCGAAAGCAGCAAAGTCCGCAAGTGCACGGGAAATACCGTTGTAGCACTACACCCGGTGGTAAGTAGGGTATCGTAAATTTCACGTAGACGGTTTATGTAGAGGGCTTTCTTGCCATAGTCTACCCTAGGCAAGGTTATGTTCTAAGAGTGGTGAGGTTTCTTTATGGGCTTATGTTTGGGGGGGGATTTCTAGAGCTGTTATCCTCTTACTTCAGGCACCGGCCCACGCCCAAACCGGGCAGTGCCCGGCAATTAGCACTACAACACACCCGAACGTGGGGGGATTACAAGGGACGGACAAGGCTGTCATGACCCTACCGCCTACCCCCTTGACCGTGGGGTGCGCCGCAAAAGATAGGTGAACGTTAGCCCAAACACCACGTTTGCACTATCGGTCACAATCCTTGATGTTGGCCAAGGTTCCCTGGTCAAAGAGTTCATTCAGCAAGGACTAATGCTAAGCGATATATCTATCCCGCAAGTTGATAACCGCTAAAATAAATATGCTTGAAAAGTAATAAGCTGAAAGATAATCACAAGCTTCTTACCCAAAATGAAAGTAGCTTGTAGAGGTACAAGCGAAGCGGGTACCGACAAGTCCGGCACTCCGACCTCCTAGGAACCGCGGAACACCGGGGGTGGACCGACAACTCCGGGTATAAGGAACAAAGCTACATCGTCTAGTGGTCCTAGCCTGCAACACCCACAAGCATACTTGAGCGTAGGTTGAAACCCTAGTATCAATATCTAGGTCCTAGTAACTCCTTAAGCGCCCACATCTAATCCTCCTGCGGTAAATCTTGGTGGTCATCGTAGTCAGGATCCTCCTCTGAGCCAAAGTCTGAAATTAACAACGGGTGAGTACAAAGGTACTCAGCAAGTCCAAACCTAGGGGTTGGTGATTATTATGGGTTTGGGCCCTAGTAGTGACTCTAAAACTGCTCTCACTAGTTCGGTCGATTATGTAGTCATCGCTTCACAAGTGACAAACGGTTAGTATCATTAGGGTTAAACTAATCATAGATGATCCGGCCTACCATTGCCCATACCAAGGACGTGGCTATTCGAATAGATTTGGATAACTCTACGAGAGGTTGTACAATTTCCCCACACGATGGACCAACTCCTTCCGTGATCACGGACGAAAAGGTACAACGAGATCCCGTGCCCGCTTGGTAGCCAACCTAGGTTTTAGTATATCCTCTACCAAAGGTTTCGGGGTTGGAAATGGGAGATCACTTAGCACCCCATTAGGGAAGATCACCTAGCATCCGCTCAATCAATAATTCACATATAATATAATCAATACATCAAAACATTTTACGTGGATGATCACCTAGCATCCACGCCAACCCGACCTCAGAAGATCACCTAGCATCCGAGTCGCCTCCCGATAGTCTTTACGCCTACCACCGGCCACCTAGGCATTCGATATACCTTGACCTAACGGGGTGTGAGATCAAGTCGCCCCATCCCGACGTGCGGTTATGCGTGATATCGCACTAGGTAGATGGTCTATGAACCTGTCCTTAGGGAGGTGAGTATCTCTCCGAGGGACTCATTCCCAGTATCTACTAATAAAGCGAAGAAATTTCTCGCATCCCGCCTTGCTCTAGCCTTCTAGAAGTCCAAGCCTTGGTCCAAAGATTCACGAGTCTTGATTGGACACGTTCTTTAAAAAAGAGTTATTTCACCTGCGTACCACGAGTCCTAATTGAACAACGAGTTTTCTTTTTACTAGCATTATAACTTATAGTACAACTTACACCCGATATGGCCATCGACCTTCATAGTTTGGATGCGGTCTGGTCTTGATCGACTCTGTGTAGGCATATTATATCAAGCGCATGGATAGTATCAAATTAAAATATGATATATTTATAAATAATGAATATTTTATAGGTTTTTCAATAGGGATGGAAAAATCAATCAAGATTGGAACATATTTCTCTCCCATGTTTTATGAATTAGTGACGTTTTGTCCAACCACGGTGTGGAGTCTAATTTAAAATAGATTGGTATATAAGAGTTACAACAATACATATTTCAAGTAGTACTGAATTCGATTCCAAGATGTATTACTATAGATAACGCGACCATTATACAAAACTCAAAATCTCAAGTCGTCCATGTAGGGCGTGTTTGGTTGCCTTCACGGCCGAGCCAGGCCCTCTCGGCAGCCTGCAGCTGCATTTGGCCAGCGGATGCATGAGGGGGAGGTGTTTGGTTGCCTACACTTGTGGAACCAGCTGAGCTAGGATAGTGTTTGGTTGCTGCATGTGTTTCCGATTCAAAAACCAAATAAGGGAAGAGTGTTTGGTTGCCTGCATTCACAAGTTCTACTCACCTCTTGCATGGAGTGGTAGCATTACCACCCACTAGTTGACATGCATTACTTATACTATTACATGGACTTCTAAAGGAACCATGCTACTAACAATGCTATAACCACAACTATTACAAGTATAAATGAAACCTTACACAAGGGAAAGTTGCCGGTCCACCATCTTGGAGCACGGTGGATTCAGAGGTTGTAGCAGAGGTGGATTTTCAGGAAGATGGCCATAAAAAGCTTGCAAAGCTTCATTTCTTGTGTTGTATTTTTTTGTAGCAGTTTCCCTTTGAAACCATCAACTTGAGCATGTGTGTCGGCCGTGTGAAGTAGACACGGGCACCTTGCCAACATGAACAACATACCAAGCCATAGCTAAACAAAAAAGGGCATGTGCTCGGTGTAATCAAATAGATCTTAGGCAATGAAAAATGTAAACATCATTGCACATGACACAACCATATATTAAGTGTAGGAAAACAAAAATCCAAATGAAAACAACATCATAGGCAATGACATGTGCTCGGATACATGATAAACACTTCATAGGCAATGGACATGTGCACATTTAAATGAAAAACAACATCATAGGCACTAGGCATGTGCTCAGATTATAGAATTAGCATCATAGGCTATGAAAATGTGCTCGATTATAGAAACAACATCACATGCAACGAACAAGTTCTCGTAATGAAATAACAACATCATTGGCAATGGACACAAGGTCGATTGCCATCGGTTTCAAATAACTCCACCCAGCTAGGTTGATCTAGAGAGCAGGTGCAGGGCTATCTAAGACACTAACTATATGTTAGTGTTAGTAGGTAAGTAATGCGAGATGAAGCGCACAAAAGAATAGGTCAGCCTCCATGACACAACCAACAGCTTGTTGTTAGTTAGGCTCAAAAGAAGCCTCCACCGCCCACCACATCCATCCACCGAATTGCACAAAAGGATCAACCCGAACCGCCAAGGCACCTCACAGATAGTAGTGCTTGGCCAAATGGCCCTCAGCCACAACACCTTGTGAGCATCAGACCACTGGACAAAGGATGTGCCAAGTGCCTTCTTGATGAAGCCCTGGAATGAACATGATGGACCCATACAACTAAGGGTGGCAGTCCTCAACCTTGGTAGACCCGATAGCATCCGCAACTTCTTTCTTTGCCTAATTCATTCCACCCAAAGACTACAACATCATCACAACGGCAAGGACCTCTTCCTCTTGTTACCGCTCCAACCTCGTCTTCATTACACCCTCGTAGTGTCAATCTTGGCACTTTGAAGGAGCCGAGTTGCATCAGTCTTGAGAGAGCTCTCAGCCCCATCATAAGGTGTGCCAAGTGGCTCATTGGATCCCATAGCCTACTTCCCTGTTGACTGCTGATTGGCAAAGATAAGCATCATCTACTTATAGTTTTGGATTGGCTTGTTGAGGAATGGAGCATCATTGGGGTGGTCTTGAAAAAACATGTCAAGTTTGTGAGAAAAGAACAACAATAAGACATTGAAAAATGAACAACAATAAGGCAGATTGCATACCTTGGTGTGACCAATGTAGTGCTCCTCTTCAAGAACAATCATACAGATGTCCTCAACCCATAGAGCTCCACTGAGGTCCCTAAGCTTGGACAACTTCACCCACCTCTGCCTCCACTTCCTCAGGTGGTTATAAACCTGATTACTAGTCACCTCCTAACCACAAAACTCTATCAAGGCCTTGGCAACCTTATTGAGGTGCACCTCTAAGCTTGACAGCTTCACCCACCTCTGCCTCCACTTCCTCAGGTGGTTATAAACCTGATTACTAGTCACCTCCTGACCAAAACTCTGTCAAGGCCTTGGCAACCTTATTGAGGTGCACCTGTTTGAACCATCAGTCCTCACACCAGTGCTAATCAGCTGGCACATCTGCCTAAGCATGAAGGCAGACATGGGATCAGTCCACCTCAGAGTGGTCCTATGCTGAGCAAGGGCCTATGCTGCTGTTATGAAACCTTCACCCTCAAAGAATTGACCCAAAGATCACCAGCCCCAACAGCAAAGATCACCACCCCCCAACGGGAACATCAACAAAGCAGGCACAAGTCCAGGAAACACAAGTTCATCACCTGGCATCTCTTGGTCACCCATAGCCTAAGTCATCAATGCACATGCCCAATGCCACAGCACAAGTATAGCATCGCACAACAGATTTCATCATTACACATGCCAATGCCTCAGCACAAATGAGTGTAGGTTAACATAACAGGAAATGTAATCATCATTGCACATGCCCATAGCCTCAGCACAAGTGTAGTATCACAGGAAAAAAAGCATCATTGCCATTGCCCATAACCTCAGAACAAGTGTAGTATCACAGGAAAAAAAAGCATCATTGTCGTTGCCCATAGCCTCAGAACAAGTGAAGTATCACGGGGAAAAAAGCATCATTGCCATTGTCTAATGCCTCAGAACAAGTGTAGTATCAAAGGAAAAACATCGTTGCCATTAACCACGACCTCGGAATGCAAACAAGTTCATGATAAAGAAAACATCATAGTCAATTCAACGGGACATATGTCTAGAATAAAATTAGCAACTAGATCCTAGACAAACCCCTATTGGCCCACATATGGTTAGCCCATTCATCCCTTTTCAATAACCAGAGGCGGCATTGTCATCCATCACTACTACACAACCGATTTTACACAACATTTGCAAATCATTTTACGTGGCGGTTATTTAGAAAAATTGCCATAGTTAATGTATTAAGGGGATGTATTAATTAACCATGGCGGTTATTTTTTGTTAATTGTGGCGGTTTTAATAACCGTCATGGTAAATACATTAACCATGGCGGTCTTTATAAAAACCGCCACCGTAAATGAGGCCCGGACTTTTGTCGAGAGAGCCCAATAACATCCCTAACTATATATCTGAGGGACTTAAGGTTTCACACACATCTCACTCCCCCCACCGACGCCTCCTCCTCTCCTGCACTCGTCCCCGCTCTCTCTCTCTCACACACACACACACACAACACACATCGGCGCCCCACTCTCCCCCACTCCACCCGGTGACCGGCGACACATGACGGCGGCGGCGAAGCACGGGATTCGCCCTCCCGGTGGCGCCGCGGCCCCAAGCTAGCGGATCTTGGGCGGAGCTCTGGCGGATCATGGGGCCGGGGTGGCGGATCTCGTGGACATGGCGAACGGCGGCCCGAAGCTCCTCATCTCACGGCAAAGGCGGTGCTCAAGATCTCGGCGGCGCTGGCATGCGGATACGGCGTGGCGGCGTGGGAGCTCGTCACGAATCCGTCTCCTCCGGCGGATCTCGGGGCCATGGCGGTGGGAGTGGGCAGGGCGGATCGGGCGTGGGATCTCATGGCGGGGCAGATCCCGGCAGGGCGACGTGGGACCTCATGGCCCGACGCTTGTGGCGGTGGCAAGCAAAACCCTAACAGGCCGGGCGGCCGGATCTAGGCCCGTTAGGGTTTCGGATTGGATTTTTTATTTGTTTATTTTTTTTATTTATTTACCGTGGGTGTTTTGGGGTCCCAAAAACCGCCATGATTAATCCTCTGATTTTTGGTGACCCTCCCTGCGTGGCGGTTTTAAAAACCGCCACCGAAAATCAATACGATAGTGTGCATACGGTCGAGGTGGGGCTGGTTGTTAGTGGCATTTGGGACGCAAGAGAACTCTTCGGGAACAACCTCATCAACCCCAAAACTAAGGATCCGGTTATGCAATATGCAACATGCAAGAACTAGCTTGACTTGTGTCTTGAACCGATGGAAAGGTTTGTTGGTGTCAATGATGCGAAAACGGCCCTTCAGGGACCCCAAAAGCCCTTTCAACAGTCACTCTCAAACTGTTGTGCCTCAAATTGAATAGCTCCTTGGGGTTGGTTCGGTGGTTTCTGTTACCATATTCTTTTAGGTGGTACCTAACACCTCGATAAGGAGGAAGAAATCCAGCCGACAAGCATATCCAAAGCATCTACTAACAAAAGCTTTCCTAAAACAAATGTAGAGTTTAGTTAGCTTCATCATTTAGTTTACTTAGATTCATTGTTATGTGCACAGATGATCTAATTACCTGGTGGAACCCTTAACCCATCCTCCCTCTACAATGCATCAGCTAGAATAGTGGCATCATGAGCAGATCCCTCCCAGCCAGCTAGGACATAGGTAAATTTGAAGCCAAAGCTAACATCAGCTAGGACATTTTGTGTAGGGCATTCTTTCTACCCCTAATTGCAGCCTGCATCTTCAGTGGAATTTTCGCAAACACATGTGTCCCATCCATGGCCCCAACACAATCCTACATAACATCCAACAATGCACAATAGGACATGAGCTAATGCAACAACATTGAAAGGTCCTAAATGGCTAGGGGGGGTGAATAGCCTAATAAAAATTCTACAAAATCACTAGAGCAACTTGTTAGTAAATAACAAAGCGTAAATGCGTTTGCTCTAGCTCTACTTGTCGGCAAGCCTCCTATTGACAATTCTAGTTGCTATAGTCTCTAATTCACACACAAGGGCTAAGTCACTACTTTACCACTAGGTGAACAAGCTAATTACTCTGGCAACTAAGCAAGTCTACTCAAACTACACTAGCACAAGATATATGAAAGTAATGTAAGAGTGTAGAGGTGATATACCACAATGTCGAGGTTAGTCAATCCAATCACCAAGGATAAAACAATATGATAACCAATTCAAGCCAATCACCGAGAGACAAATGGAGACACGAGATTTAACCCGAAGTTCACTTGAGCACCCTCAAGCTAATCTCCGTTGTCCGACCTTCTCACGTGTGGGTCAAGGTGGAGCTCACTCCAAGCCAAATGCCTTTAGGCTTCTTGAACCCAAAGCAAATGAGAGGTACCCAAGACACGAGCAATAGATTACTCACACTTTGTCTTCCGACGAGGAGTGTGTGACCCTCTCACAAATCAGGAGGTGGCCAAGAACATTCACCTTCTCTTGCCAACGCCTCCACCAAACACCAAGCCGGCTAGGAGTGGTGCTCTCCAAGAGCAACAAGAAAACCACCGGCTCACAACGATCCCCAAGTGCCACTAGATGCAAAGATCAAAGCAAAGTGCACTTGAATCACCTCAACTCACTAGAATGATGCTCACAAGCAAGAGGAGTGAGGAGGAGAGGATGTGCTCAGCTCTAGAGGTGTTAGGAATGATTTCAAATGACCAAGAGACCTCCCATGGCCGGCCAAAGTTGTATTTATAGCGAACCCCTCGAAATAGAGCCGTTACTTTCGAATCCGTCGAAATCGTACAGCCCGCCCGACGCGCCAGCGCCGTGCCAACCGGGCACTGGCACCCCGCGACACAACGCCGCCGGAGACGCCAGGCGCCAGACGCGACGCCAGCGCGAGCGCCTCGTCGGCGACCCTCCGTGACATGCTCTTCGGATGCGTCCGGCCGGTGGGCCGGAGCGAACCAGCGAGCGTCGGGCGCCGTTCAAAGCCGAGCCGTCGAGAACCCTCGCCGTGTGCACCGGACGCTGGGACTCATCGAGCCAGCGTCAGGCGTGAGGCGCCGACGCGTCCAGCGCCCCGGCCAGCCCCTCAACACTACGCTGGACGCGCCAGCGCCGCGTATGCCGCGCCCGGCGCAGTCACTTTTTGCGCCGAGGTTTCGATTTGCGTCGCCCGACTCCGACATGCTACTCAACAAGTATACCAACTTGAGCACGAGAGTTAACATGTTTTCACCACCATGATGCATCCGGCGCACGAGGGTGAGTGGTACCCAAACCCATCTCAACCCTGCAACCATCACCGCCTTCGTAAATGTGCCAACATCTCCACGTGTACATCACCATGTGCTCGTGTGTTAGCATTTTCGCCAACAATTTTGAAGGTTGGGTTAGCTCTCTAGGTTAGAATGCATGCAAATGATTTTGAACCTAGAGGCACATGTGGACCGATATGTACGATAGTTTTCCCCTCTTTATAGTACGGCTTATCGATCCTATAATCACTCACACCCTCTATGGTGTCTTGAGTGTAAAATCAAAATGGCCCTATGGATATACCTTTGCCTTGAGCCCATTTTGATCCACAAACCACTCCAAGTTGCGCACTTGATCATCAATTGGATCACCTCGACCCATCCACCATGACCACCATGCACCAACCTTGGCTTGACCAATCTCCAACTAAAACAAACACTTAGCAAAGAGAGATTAGTCCTAAGGATGTCATCAATTAGCCAAACCCAATCTAGAGATCTTCAATCTCCCCCTTTTTGGTAATTGGTGACAACCCGCATAAAGATTTTATGATTAAGGGTTTTTGAACCTATCATGGTTGTCCAAGCATTTAACTTACAATCATAGGATTGGACAAACATAATAAATTCGGTTTTGGTAGCATGAGCTCCCCCTACATGTATGCCTAGAGTTTGGTATAGGCTTTGCATACATGTATGAATATTGAAATTAGGGAGTGAGCCACATTACCAAAATGATGCTTAAGGTGAAAGAATGGACCTTTGAAGCGTGATACCAATCGAGTTGCGCCTTTCTCACCATACAAGCATCATGGATAACTAGATATTTCATCAAAAACTCAAAGTACCTTGTGAGATCATATTATAAGCATAGGTACTTGAATTTAGAGCGGAAAACAAAATATCTAGATACCACCTAAGCATGCTAGTTGATCAATCATCAATCAATGTACTACTAGCATACACCACACAAGCAAGTATATATGGAATTTAAATACATGTGCAAGAGCAAGTCATATGTTAGTGCACAATCAAATGCAACAAATGGCTTATGAGCTTGCTCCCCTACTTGTGTGCTTCCAAAAAAAATGATCCCCTTCTAATCTTTATGCACTAATCTCTTCCCCTTTGTCAACAATTGACATAAAAGGATTGATCGGGTTCTTTTTGATATTGGAAAGATTAGTTTTCAAATTTGGCCAAATTTGGATAGCTTGCCACACATGTAATTCGGTTTGAACCAAAGACAAGCTTCTTCACACCTCAAGAGAGGGTTATCATGTCTATGTTCAATTACACATTTGACAATATATCCAAATTCAACACTTGAGGTTGCAAGCCCACAAGCATGTCATATGTCATCACTAGATCAATCAAGCATGTAAAACAATAGTGATGGCATACACACATTGAAATTCATTGCTTTTCCATGAGTGCAACCTAAAGAACAAGTTGTATGTCTATATGTTCTAACAAGTCCTTAGATATCATGATGACATGTCAAACAATTTCACCTTTGCTTTGGCTCGGTGGAGAGGCATGTCACATATGTGGGGTGCATTCAACTCATATTGGAGAAGTCAAGAATGTTCAATTCATTTCTAAGCTTGCAAAATCTCTTCTCATCAAGTGGCTTGGTAAATATATCGGCAAGTTGATCTTCAATACCAGTTGGATGGATGGCAATATCTCCTTGTTGTTGATGCTCTCTAATGAAATGGTGCCTTATATCAATGTGCTTGGTTCTTGTATGTTGCACCGGATTTTGAGTCATCTTTGCAAGCACTCTCATTATCACAATACAAGGGTACTTTGTTGAAGTTAAAACCATAATCCTTCAATGTGGACCTCATCCAAAGTAGTTGACAACAACAACTCCCCCGCACTCACATATTTGGCTTCGGCGGTAGAGAGTGTCACACTTGTTTGCTTCTTTGAGGACCATGACACAAGAGATCTTCCAAGGAATTGACAAGTCCCACTAGTGCTTCTTCTATTGATCTTGCAACCACCATAGTCGTAGTCCGAATATCCAACAAGCTCAAAGCTAGACCCCTTGGGATACCATAAGCCAACATCTTGTGTATGCTTCAAGTACCTCAATATTCTTTTTGCGGCCTTGTAATGACTCTCTCTTGGTGAGGATTGAAATCTTGCACACAAGCACACACTAAACATGACATCCGGTCTTGATGCGGTCACATAGAGTAGACTACCAATCAATGACCGAAAGAGCTTTTGATCAACCATGTTGCCTTTGACATCTTGATCCAAGGTGCCACTTGTACCCATTGGAGTGGTAATGCCCTTTGCATCTTGCATGTCAAACTTCTTGAGCATGTCTCTTATGTATTTTCCTTGGCTAATGAATGTACCATTCTTCATTTGCTTAATTTGAAGTCCAAGGAAATAAGTGAGCTCTCCAAGCATAGACATTTCAAACTCTTTGGCCTTCATTTTAGCAAACTCTTCACAAAATACTTGATTTGTTGATCCAAATATGATATCATCCACATATATTTGCAAGATGAACAAATCCTTCCCAATCTTCTTGGTGAAGAGAGTAGTGTCGGCCTTTCCCATCTTAAAACCTTTCTTGAGTAGGAAGTCTCTCAACCTCTCATACCATGCTCTAGGTGCTTGCTTCAATCCATACAATGCCTTCTTCAACTTGTACACATGATTTGGCTTGTGATAGTCTTCAAAACCAGGAGGTTGCTCAACATATACAAGCTCATTGATGAAGCCATTGAGAAATGCACTCTTCACATCCATTTGGTATAGCTTGATGTCATGGGCACATGCATAGGCTAATAAGATTCTAATTGCCTCTAATCTTGCCACCGGAGCATATGTTTCACCAAAGTCAAGATCCTCAACTTGAGTGTAGCCTTGTGCAACTAGTCTTGCTTTGTTCCTAACCACAATGCCATCTTGATCTTTCTTATTTTTGAACACCCACTTGGTTCCAATGACATTATAGTTGGTTGGTCTTTCCATCAACTCCCATACTTCATTCCTCTCAAAGTTATTTAGCTCCTCTTGCATTGCCAATACCCATTCTTCATCTTTTATGGCATCATCAATCTTCTCCGGCTCTTCTTGTGACACAAATGTAAAGTGCTCACAAAATGCCACAAGTCTTCCTCTTGTTTGTACTCCACTTGCAATGTCACCAACAATTTGATCAATTGGGTGATCTCTAGCAACACTTGTGTTTTGGAGTATTGGTAGTTGATTGCTTGAACTTGGTTGATCACTTGATGTGCCTTGCACTTGAGAAGATGTACTAGCTTGTTGATCTTGCACTTGAGAACCACTAGCTTGACCCATTGGAGATGAGAGCACTTGATCTTTGTCCTCATCAACATCAATCACTTGAGTTGGCTTGATGTGTCCAATGTCCATGTTCTTCATTGCATCTACCAATTGGGTTCCACTAACATCATTGTGATTTTCTTCTTCATCTTGAGACCCATTGGTTTTATCAAACTCCACATCATGCACTTCCTCAAGTTGACCACTAGTGCTATTCCATACTCTATATGCTTTGCTTGTAGTGAAATAACCAAGCAAGAAACCCTCATCACATTTCTTGTCAAACTTGCCCAATCTAGTGCCTTTCTTCAATATGTAGCATTTGCAACCAAAGACTCTAAAGTAAGCAATGCTTGGCTTTCTTCCATTCAAGAGCTCATAGGGTGTCATGCCCATCATTGGATGACAATACAATCGGTTGATGTAGTAGCATGCGGTGTTGATTGCTTCGGCCCAAAAGGATTGACTCACATCATATTCACTAAGCATTGATCTTGCCATATCCATGAGAGTCCTATTCTTTCTCTCAACTAGGCCATTTGATTGTGGTGTGTATGTGGGTGAGAATTCATGCTTCATGCCATAGTCATTGCATAGCTCTTCAATTTTTGTGTTCTTGAATTCACTACCATTGTCACTTCTCACTTTTTTGATGGTAATATCATATTCATTGCACACTTGCTTGAGAAATGTCTTGAAGATAGAATATGTGTCACTCTTGTCATTGAGAAAGAATACCCATGTATATCTAGTGAAGTCATCCACAATCACAAATCCATACTTGTTGCCTCCAATGCTAGTGTATGTGGTTGGACCAAATAAATCCATGTGCATCAACTCAAATGGCTTGCAAGTGCTCATAAAATTCTTCTTAGGATGAGTGTTGCCCACTTGCTTGCCGGCTTGACATGCACCACATAGCTTGTCCTTTTCAAACTCAACTCCATCCAAGCCTCTTACTAGGTTGTGCTTCACAAGCTTGTTCAATTGCTTCATGTCAACATAACCAAGTCTCCTATGCCATAGCCAACCCATGCTTGATTTGGAGAGCAAGCATGTACTCAATTTTGCTTCATTTGTGCCAAAGTCAACTAGATAGAGGTTGTCATGTCTAAAGCCTTTGAATATCAACTTTGAGTCTTTCATGCTCACAACCTCAATGTCATCAACCCCAAATATGCACTTGAAACCAAGGTCACATAGTTGTGCTATCGAGAGCAAGTTGAAGTTCACCTTGTCAACATGTACCACATTGGATATGCTCAAATCACTTGTGATCTCAATCTTGTCATGACCTTTGATCTTGCCTCTACCATTATCACCAAATTTGATACTACCACCACTTGAACTTGTATCAAAAGAGTTGAACATTCTAGCATCACCGGTTATGTGTTGAGTGCACCCACTATCAAGAATCCAATGCCTCCCACCGGACTTGTAATCCACCTACAAGACAAATCAATGAGATTTAGGTACCCATCCTTGCTTGGGTCCTTGGAGGTTAGTCACCAAAGCCTTTGGCACCCAAATGGACTTCTTCTTTGGTCCCACAATTGGTGTACCAATAAACTTTGCCTTCACACCATTCTCCCTCTTGGTAAGCAAATAGCATGAATCAAAACAAATTGAATGCACTTTGTTTGCTTTCTTATTGGTGTTCATTTTAGTGCATTTTGCTCTAGATGCCCAACTTGCTTGCATCTTTGGCAATAAGAACCATTGCTCTTCACAAAGCTAGGCTTTGGAGTCACAAAAAGCCTTTTTGCCCTTCTTGGGGATATACCCTAGACCTTCCTTGTTAAGGGAAAATCTTTGGCTACCCAAGCACTTTAGCAACTTGGCATCCCCACCATATGCCTTACCCAAGGCGTGGGTGAGCTCATCCACCTCTCTCTTGAGAGTCTCATTCTCAACTAATAATGATGAATCTAAAACATTTTCATCACTACTAGTGGAGGTAGAGTGGGTTGGTGTGGATGTGGAGGGTATGTTTGGTTCTTCAACATCAACCACAAATGGTTCATCTATAATGTCACATGTTGAACCAACATTCCTCTTGGAGACCAAGACAACCTTGTCACTCTTAGCTACTAGCAAGGAATGAGCTTTTTCAAGCTTTGTATGAGCAAGTTGTGTTTGATGGATTTTTGGCACATTGAAATCCATGTGTATCCATATATTTGTGTGTTTGTTACATACAACAAGCAAGGCTAAGAAGCTAACAAGGCTTCTATGTGCTGCGCCGTATATGCATATATATCAGAAGCTAATAACAAGCTTTGATGTGCTAAGGCCATGCACGCATTCATACACTTTGACGTGCCAGCAAGGAAGCTAGCGCGTGCGGTATGAGACGTATATATACGTGCACTTATATACGTGTACGTTCAGATAACCAAGTGTAGAGTTTGTAAATACGCCGGCCTATGTAGCGTATATTCCTGATATTCTACAACTTGCCGTATATACGGCCAACACGTATGGATTCCCAGCTAGGCGACGTACGTCTATCAGCTACAGATCGTTGAGTCCAGATGATGTATATCTTGTTCTAGAAGATTAATGAATAGCCCTCCATCTTGCTGGGCCCGCATGTCATGGGCTGCATGGGAAAGGTGCTGATGATTGATCTCGATGTTAAATGGAACGCACAAGCGCCGTGTACACGTACGTCTACGCGGCCTAAATATCTCGGCTTCTAGAAACTCGATCAGGATAACTATCACACGTGGGATAAGTACGCAGGTGGAATCGATTCCTGATATCTCGGCAAGCCACAACAACCTCCTGGCGGCGCAGGCGTGCGGCAACAGGGCCTGCCCCCAACCCTAACCCTTGCCTATATAAACAACACCCTGGACTCCAGAGAAGAGGGGATCACACTTGGCATCAAGGCGCCGTCAGGCTGCCGAGCAGGGAGACCGCCGCGGAGGAGCGCCTAGGCGCTGGCTTGGTCCAGCCTTGCACGAGGAGGAGATCCAGAGGCAGCCGCCGGCACGGCGCCACCACACGGTGCTCGCCTCAAGATGGCTTCGTCCAGCCCGATCTATACCGATGCCGAGCAGCTCGTCTGCCAGCGTCATCGATCCAGTAGATGAGGTGCTGCCCAGCAGGAACGCCACCCGTCACCACCGGCCAGTATCCATCCATGGCCAGGCCATCCTTTGTGAAGAGGAGGGCACCATGAAGAAGGCAGCCTGATCGATCTACACAGGGCGCCTATGACTTATCCATGACCAGGCCGCCGGCCAAGCCATCATCAAGACATGCATCTATGTGCACGTACTGCTCCAAATAGATGAGGAGGCGGCCGTCACATATGCCCGTGCGATGGCCGGAGCTGCACCACGGGGAAGCCAACGCACACACCACGCACCTCTCGACGTCGGTGAGGCAGCCATGGCAAATGAGCGCCGTCGACAATGGCTCTGCTTCTACACCAACAACGACACTGTCGCCCGACGAGGCGAACTTGGACGTCGTCAGTGATGGCGTCTCGAATGCTCGTGCCTGTCACTGCGATGTGGGGATCCTCCGAGTCGCGCCATCAAGATCAATGACGATATGTGCTGGTGCACCATGAGGCGTCAGTGACGACGCATACATGCAGGACAGGAGGATGGCTGGCTGATCGTGCACGCCGGCAAGCTGTTTTTGGTGACGCCGACACCGCGACGTCCTCTCCTAGAAGCCAAGATGCACCGACCACAGGCGACGCTGGGCGGACTGCCGTCGAGCCGGATCATCGAGGTGCATCAAGCCGGTCGCTACCACCTCGGCGTGGCGGCCAGAGATGCCGGTGTCATGATGAGGCGCACAAGGCGTGATGACCGCGATCGAGGACGTATGTCTACGCAAGTCCACAGCCAGCGATGTGATGCCAGAGTACGTCAAGGTCGCCACCATCGGCTGACCGCTTATGGTGTGGCGTCGGAGACCATGCATGGTCGAGATGCACGCATCTGCTACATTCGTGCGCGTATCTCACGCCAAACAAGTGCCTTCGACAATTGCTTCGATCGCATCTACATCATCAACGACGCCGCCTGGACGCCATCGACGACGATGGCTCCATCTACACCTACGTTGCTGCAGTATGTGTTGAAGAGACGAGCCCAGATGCTGTCGACAATGGCTCCACGTCTACAATGTTGCCATCGTTGACCCCCTACACCATCGAACCCGCCGTACCGGCCGTGAAGATGAGACTGCCCCGACGACGTGCCGGGAAGGCAAGCGCACACATCGTCGACCGCAGCTAGATGTACGTGCGCTGCTGCATGCTTCACATGAAGCTAGCCTGGCATGGGCCGGCAGTGGTGTATGAGCATGTTTGCTTAACTACTGCGCCAATGCAAGCTGCATGTATATGTGTATATGCGCTTCAATTACTTCTAATAACAGCGTGTGCACATGCACGTGCTAATTGTATGAGTGAACTACAGGAGCTCGTCGAGCCCTATTTATATAATTTTACCTTTTCTATTTTGTGTGCATCAGGTAAAGCTTTCAGGCAATGGAGCTAGCCATGTACATCCACCTACCACTTCAGCTACTATCCCACCACCACGCGCCAGCCCACGCCGACAAGGCGGACGACGTAGGCGAGCACGAGTCTTCATCAAGCCTACCTCTACTTCAACTACTCTACGTGATCAAGCTCCACGGCGTACCCCAACGACGTTGCCGAGGAAGTCCAAATCAGTCCAAGCTACATCAACCATGCAAGTGCTACTACCACTACAACCTATGTGCCGTTCGACACCGACGAGGCGAACGACACAGGCGGCGTGGCTAACGCTCTAGCCACGTTCTACCGGCTCATGGACCGACGAGGCCATGGACATGCCGACGCCATCCACATCTACACCAACACACATGCATGGAGGCGTGAAGCGGGCCGGCGGCGGCGACCTACGCGGCTTAATCGGAGGTACTGTGAGCGACTCACGGGGGTAATTAACTAGGAGCTTTCCGAGGCCCTAGGAACCATGAAGACCACATCGCCTATGTCGATTGCCGCTAGCGGGCTACCCATGGAGCGCGCATGTATTGGGAACATATATTTGTATTTTCATTAAATATAAATAAAGTTTGTGTTCCCTCTATTTATTTCTTTTGTGTACTTTAGTACACTGGCACGCCCGCGTATTTATTTTTATTCGCATAGAGAGATCCTCTCCTTCTTGAGTGATTTTTCAGCGGAAACAAGTTGAAGCTCCTCATGGTCTTCCTTTAGACACTCATAGGATGCTTCTTGCTCCCTAAGGCTCTTTTCAAGAGAGGCAACTCTCTTTTCTAAGGCCATACATTCCTTTGCCTTAGCTATGAGAACAATGTTAGCTTGCTCCATTGCCTCAAACATCTCATCTTTAGTTGGTTCATTTGATTCATCATATTCTTCCTCACTATCATATTTTACTTCATTAGAGGATGGTTCATCATATACCTTAGTGGCCTTAGCCATGAAGCATGAACCGGAGGATGAGTCAAATAGAGAAGGCTTGTCTTGATCAACTAGAGCCATCATAGCCTTGCCCTCTTCTTCCTCTTCGGACTCATCACTATCCCATGTCACAACAAATGCACCATCTTTGTCTTGCTTGAAGGTGGCCTTGTTCTTGCCCCTTCTACGGTCCTTGTTGTTCTTCTTGTACTTCCTATGAGGACATTCCTCAAAGAGATGATCGGGACCATCATACTTCCAACATAGCCTATTGTCATCATTGCCCTTGGAAGTGTCCTTCTTCTTGTAGTGCCCAAATCTTCTCTTGTACTTGAGCATAGTGCCAAATTTCTTGACAACTAAGGCAAGTGCTTCATCAACCTCTTCTAGGCCGGATACATCACATTCTTCTTCTTGTGCCTTTGCCTTGCCCTTGTTTGAGGTAGAGGATGCCTTGAATGCAACGACCTTCTTCTCCTCAACCTTCTTGTCTTCCTTCTTCTCCTTGGCATCAACATCATTATCATAGTTGTCAAATGTCAATACCTCTCCAAGTAGATCATTTGGCTTCTTTGAATCAAGCCCATCTCTTTGTAGCATGAGGATCAACATCTTGAATCTTGAAGGTAGGCTAATCAAGAATTTGTGACAAAAGTCTTGATCTTGTGTCTTGTAGCCCAAGGTCTTGAGATCATTGACAATCACTTGTAGCCGGTGAAACATCTCAAGAATTGTTTCACCATCCTTCATCTTGAAGGTTTCAAACTCACTCTTGAGGCCATATAGCTTGGCACTCTTGACAACCTTGGTGCCCTCATATGTTTCACTCAATCTTGTCCACACTTCACTTGCACGGTCCAAGTCCTTGATGCCCTCAAATATCTTTGCATCGGTGGCATTGTATATTGTGTTGAGAGCCATTCGATTGCAAGTGCGGTTTGCTCTATCCTCATCGGTGAGCTTGGTGGGATCAAGAATGACATAATCATTCTCCGTCACCTCCAATACTCTCTCATGTATCGATCCAAGGTACATGGTCATCTTTCTCTTCCAATGATCAAAAGAACTCTCACCATCAAAGTGAGGTGGCTTTCCTCTAACATGGTTGAACACTATAGTAGCCATATCTTGCACCGAAGGGTGTTACTCCTTGCTAAAACGGTGACCACGGCTCCGATACCACTTGAAAGGTCCTAAATGGCTAGAGGGGGGGTGAATAGCCTAATAAAAATTCTACAAAATTATTAGAGCAACTTGTTAGTAAATAACAAAGCGTAAATGTGTTTGCTCTAGCTCTACTTGTCGGCAAGCCTCCTATTGACAATTCTAGTTGCTATAGTCTCTAATTCACACACAAGGGCTAAGTCACTACTTTACCACTAGGTGAACAAGCTAATTACTCTGGCAACTAAGCAAGTCTACTCAAACTATACTAGCACAAGATATATGAAAGTAATGCAAGAGTGTAGAGGTGATATACCACAATGTCGAGGTTAGTCAATCCAATCACCAAGGATAAAATAATATGATAACCAATTCGATGCCAATCACCGAGAGACAAATGGAGACACGAGATTTAACCCGAAGTTCACTTGAGCACCCTCAAGCTAATCTCCGTTGTGCCGACCTTCTCACGTGTGGGTCAAGGTGGAGCTCACTCCAAGCCAAATGCCTTTAGGCTTCTTGAACCCAAAGCAAATGAGAGGTACCCAAGACACGAGCAATAGATTACTCACACTTTGTCTTCCCGACGAGGAGTGTGTGACCCTCTCACAAATCACCGGAGGTGGCCAAGAACATTCACCTTCTCTTGCCAACGCCTCCACCAAACACCAAGCCGGCTAGGAGTGGTGCTCTCCAAAACAACAAAGAAAACCACTTAGGCTCACAACGATCCCCAAGTGCCACTAGATGCAAAGATCAAAGCAAAGTGCACTTGAATCACCTCAACTCACTAGAATGATGCTCACAAGCAAGAGGAGTAAGGAGGAGAGGATGTGCTCAGCTCTAGAGGTGTTAGGAATGATTTCAAATGACCAAGAGACCTCCCATGGCCGGCCAAAGTTGTATTTATAGCGAACCCCTCGAAATAGAGCCGTTACTTTCGAATCCGTCGAGCGTCAGCGCCGGACGCGCATGGCGCCGTGCCAACCGGCATGACCGGCACCGCGCGACACAACGTCGCCGCGGGACGCGCCCGAGCGCCAGCGCCCGACAGCGTCGCGCCTCGGGCAACCCCTCCGTGACATGCTCTCACGGACTGCGCGTCAGTAGCGCCCGGACGCGCCCGGCGCGCGTCGGCGCCGTTCAAAGCGGTGTCGAACTCTCGCCGTGTGCACCGGATGGACTCATCGAGCCAGCGTCGGGCGTGGCGCCCGGGCGCATCGGCGTCAGCGCCAGCCCGCCCCTCAACACTACGCGGGCGCGCGCGCGCTCGCGTATGCCGCGTCCGGCCTTGGTCACTTTTGCGCCGAGGTTTCGATTTGCGTCGCCTCGACCCGACATGCTACTCAACAAGTATACCAACTTGAGCACGAGTTAACATGTTTTCACCACCATGATGCATCCTACAAGACGAGGGTGAGTGGTACCCAAACCCATCTCAACCTGCAACCATCACCGCCAGCCGTAAATGTGCCAACATCTCCACGTGTACATCACCATGTGCTCGTGTGTTAGCATTTTCACCAACAATTTTGAAGGTTGGGTTAGCTCTCTAGGTTAGAATGCATGCAAATGATTTTTAAACCTAGAGGCACATGTGGACCGATATGTAAGATCGTTTTTCCCCTCTTTATAGTACGGCTTATCGATCCTATAATCACTCACACCCTCTATGGTGTCTTGAGTGTAAAATCAAAATGGCCCTATGGATATACCTTTGCCTTGAGCCCATTTTGATCCACAAACCACTCAAGTTCGCACTTGATCATCAATTGGATCACCTCGACCCATCCACCATGACCACCATGCACCAACCTTGGCTTGACCAATCTCCAACTAAAACAAACACTTAGCATAGAGAGATTAGTTCTAAGGATGTCATCAATTAGCCAAAACCAATCTAGAGATCTTCAAACATCCTAATTGCTCTATGATGGGTTCATTACCTTCCAATAAGGATACCATCTATGGCTGTTGGTAATCTTGTCTGGGGTCTTATTGCTTGGACCCCTAATCATGTCTTGTCTAAGTTCACCTCTTTGCATACAACACATCTTTGAAGTGGCGGTGGACTATCTCTATAGACCTTCTCAGTTTTGCTTTACAACTCTAAACCTTTGGTTATGACCCACAATATGTAAAAACATTGCAACTTGCTCCTCAACACAAGAGTTTAAATTGTCTACAAGTAGTCTGTCCCTAAGCAGGTTGCACAAACTAAAAAAAGGTGCCCTCCTCATTCTAAGCATGTTGACACGCTCTATGTCATTGTAGTTGTAAATTAAGCTGAGGTTCTTCTGACACTCCTTATCCCTAATGCACATTGGACCATAACAAATCTGAGGTCGTTCAGATTCAAGGATTCTAAGCCTAGCCATGAGCGAGGGGAGTACATAGCAGTGATCAGAGCACCAGCACGAGCAATAAGCATGCGTCTCTTCTATTGCAAGTCCATCTAAAAGAAGTAACATTTTAAGGCCATTGTTACTACCAGCAATCAAAGAACAACAATGGGCAAAAGCTCAGTAGATATAAAGCGTCATCACTGGCTTGGGCAAAACTAACCAAAATAACATCATCACAGGCATGGGCAACAGCTCAGCAAAAGTAATCATCATCACAGGCAAGGGCACCAGCTAGGTAAAATATCCATAATCATCACAGGCAAGGGCAACAGCTAGGTAAATCATCATCTCGGAGTAATCCACATCCATCCAAGAACCGCACAAATCAACATGGCCGGGCTACGGAATCAAGGAGGGAGGGAGGGGGGGAAGATGCACAAAATACCCACGTCAACTAGCAGGAGCACCGGCAAGAGCCCACAAGGAGGTGAGGGAGGTCAAGTCTGCAAGAAAAAAAAAAAAAACACAAGAACACACAAGTTAGGATTTGCACATCCAAAAGAAAAACAAAATCAAACACAAGAACACAGATCCATACCTCAAAAATCGGATCGGGCGTGCCTTCATCCAAATCAAGTACAAATCGGACCTAGGGTTTGCAAATCGGTGGTAGAAAACTAGAAAGAAATGGGGAGAACTCACTTGCTGGTTAGAGAGGGGTCGATCCACAACACCAAAAAAAACAAGAGAAGGGAAGCGTTACCATGCCAATAATCGAACAAGAACACATGAACAAGAGATGATGAAGGGGAAGAACACCCACGGGCGGCGCACACGGAGAGGGACTAGAAGAGAGGAAGGAGGTGGGAAAGGGTATATGTAGGGCGGTGAATGGCGGGAACGGGGGCGGTGACCCTAGAGTTTTCACGACATCTCCAAGCGCCGTAGCGAGCAAAGCGAGCACGGGCGGCGTAGCGAGGTCACACGCGAGCTGGGCCGAGGAGGAACGAAGAATTTGATCATTTTTTGTCAGCCAGGCCGGAGGGCCACTTTTGCATCGAGCGGGCCTGGTTGGAGGGGACGAATCACTCTAGGCGTTCGGGTTACCCGAACTGATCGGGTCGGGTAGTTTGGGTACTTGAAATCGGGTAATTGAAAGCTGTTACCCGATAATGCCCTAAAATTTCAGTACCCACAATTCGGGTTCGGGTATACCCGATCTCGAATTTATAGGAAACAACAAAGTACACAAAATTTGGTAAGAATTTAAACAAATTTTCACCAATAATTTGTGCATAATTTCAACTACAATTTGTGAAGAATAATATATTATAGTCACTTGTGCAAACCAAGAGAATTATATTCAAATGAAGTGATAGTTTCAAGTGTTCAACCAACAACACATGATAAAAACAAAGTCGAGGACAAAATTTCGGGTAGTTCGGGTACCCGCGTGCATTACCCGAATTACCCAAACTAATTTCGGGTAATCAAAATCACTATCGAACTTAGATCGGGTACCTCGGGTTCGGGTAATTCGGGTCGAGTTCGGGTAGTTTGGAATGCGGGTATCGGGTTTTTTTTACCCGGGGGTGGGGTGAGGGACGAACAGGCAACCAAACACCTCTAGGTTGCATCCGCCGGTGCATGTATAGACTTATGTGAGATGCCAAACACGCCCGTAACTATTCAGCAAACGGTACGTCCGGTGCAACGCACAGGCATGTTTTACTACTACTACTAATCTATACCTACTATTAAAGTCACGAAAACTTACGCCAATTTTTTTTCACCTCTGTTTTCTTTCACCGTCAGAACGCGCTATAAACAGAGTCCACCCCGTGCCCAACATCCGGCCGTGGACTCCTCTTCCCTGCGTCCCTGTACCACGTGGCGGTGTGCGTGGAAACCGCCGGAGGATCCGAATCTGGCTCCACCAGTCAGTTCGTGCTGCGGGTGACACAATTCTGATCCACCAAGAGCGCAGGCGGAGGACAGCCCCCGGGCCCGTCGTGCTCCACTGCGACAAGGACCACTTCTTTGACGTCCTCGACCGCGTGTCCTCCTCGGCTGCAGCTGCAGGGAAGAGTAATGGCCGTGGATCAGAAGCTCCTCTGGTGATTGATTCAACCGTTCGTCGGCATCCGATGGCTGAACGTATCGAGCCATAGGACATGTCCAATCGGTGATTGGACATTGTTAACAACAGATAGCTATAGCTGTATGGATTCAGTTAGAAATCCTATAAATTTTACACGAAACATGGTTCCTGATGCATGAATTCGATAAACTGTACATGGCATCTGCAGCTTTGCCGGAATAAGGAAAGAATTATTCCCTAAAATACTGCAACTTTTACCTAATGGCTTCATGCATGTGTTCATGACACCCGTCCTCAAATGCGAGAATTTATTCCATTTTTCTCCATTTTTTATACCTTTCTGTCTTCAAGGAACACTTAGTTGTAATCATAATATCTTTACCAACTTAACCATTACGAGCATATATATAAGCCCCATGTTTGACTCTAACTGAACAAATGTATTTATGTAACTTCTATGATGACTACCGTGTGAAAAATCAAGAGAGGTCTTTCTCATAATGATTGGCGGAAAGATAAATTCTTTACACATGAAAAAAAAAAAAGTAAAAGGCTGGTATGATGCATAAAAAACTACAAAGGTCAATATTGAGCCATAGGAATACATGTGTAGTATGATAAAAAATAAAGTTATGACTTATGACATATTTATTTTATATCTAAATAATTACGCCCCTTGCAATGAAATGAAAAATATACAAGGTGTATTTTAATTCGGTACAAGCTTAATAGGACATTGTTATTTATTCTTGGCATTAATCTATGTTATGCATGTCACGGTCATCACAAAATAAATTATAAAAGTTTAAAGCATAAGTAGATATGTGCCATTCACGTCATCGTTTTGCATAATTGTGTGGTAGGTTTTTCCTCCCGTTGCATCGTTTCTTTATGCCATATTGTTTTTGTAGCTACGAAAAAGACGGATCAAATATGTCGTTCGATCTCACACATGAGTTAGGAGGAGGGGTGCATGGGCTTGAGTCAGCGTTGCCCATATAGGGGTATATCTTCAATAGGGATGAAAACGGATCGGATATGAACGGATATCGTTGGATTCGGATTCGAACACAAATGAGAACCGAATCAAGGTCATCATGATTTATCGAGACCAAATACATAGCAAATCAAGGTCAGGCCTCATCGCGCTCCCAGCTCACCAGACGGCCTACTCACCATGAAGGCCGCGGCCGCCCGATCCAGCAAGATCCGCGTGAGCCTAACATGTCATCGGAGGCATGGAGCACCACAAACCAAGCACAGGTGTGAAGAAAATCAACGAAAAATTAGGAGTCTCTAAAGAGGATGGGAACCACCTTAGCCACCACAACCTCCGCACCGCTGCCGTCGCCGGCTAGATGGTTGGTGGATGCTACTCCTGAGTATCTCTATGGAGGGTGGCTAGCTGCCTGGCTGTTGTGCGTGGGAAGGAGAAAAGGAAATGGGAAGGTTGATTCGAAATTCCCCAAATCATTAAAACACGCTAATTTTGTTCAAAGAGTAAGGCTCTAATTTTTATTACCAATCACCAAACTATAAATTATGTTTTAGAGGTGCAACATGGACTTTGGGAGGGATTATCTGGAAGCCGAGGGTCTCTTTAAGAAAAGGGCGGATGAAAGGGTATATTGCAATCTAGGCGTCGATGTAAAACCGACTGGCTTAGGATGATTGTAGGGGATGTGTCTTATGTCTTAGCAGGGAAGGCTTACCAAGTTAGAGTTGGGACACACAAAACATCTAAGTTAATGGGTGGTGATAGGATGAACCAATGTCATCATAACATAAATTAAAGCTTATAAATTTTACATAAATGATAAAACACATAAATATATAGAATTTTTACAATAATTGGGGAAATATTCGATGGCTCACATCGAGCGAGAGCGGCAGATCCGACGTCAACGAAGGTATGAGGAAACAGGAGGAAATGGGGTGGAGGAAACGGGAGGAAATGATGTGTCTATGGATGGTGGGCCATGGGAAAAAAATTTCCTCTCGTTTCCTCCACAAATTTGGGGATTAAGTCTAAGCGTTAATTGCATTCTCGTAATTCTTTTTTTTTGATTAAGGGTAAAGCGGTAACTTCATAAATGCAAACATAATGTTTTTGAGTAGTATAGTTAAGGTGAATAATACAAGTACTATAGTTAGCTGAATATCTTCTTATTATTTTTTAAAAAAAAAAAAAAAAAACTTCTCTAGTCTAGGGTTCGTCGTGTGTCAAGTCGCCGCCGTTGGTTCGTCATGCAGGAGGCGAGATCCGAACCCGGCGGCGTCCGCGCTCCAGTTTGCCGAGGCGGAGGCCCTCACGCTACCGGGAGGGTGCGGGCGGCGAGTTGCACGCATCTGCGGAGCAGGCGAGCGCAGCGGCGGCGACCCGGTCATCGACGACGACTTCATCATGGCGTAAACCGAGTGGGTGGCGACGCCGATGAGCGTCGGGACCCGGACCTCTGGCTGCCGCGCACCGGGGACGTGGTTGTCGCCGGTGGCCACGGCATCTTCCTCTTCATCTCGAACTCCATCCTGTGCCTCTACGTCTTCGCGCTGTCCTGGCTCAACATCGTCGCGCAGAGGCCGAGGCACGTCGGGTCGCTGCTCAGATCCATGACCGGTGAGCTGCTGTCCGTCGTGCTCATCTTCTACACCTTCATCGCCGCGTGGTTCGTCGGCGGTCTCACCGTCTTCCACATCTACCTCATGAGCACCAACCAGGTACGTACGAGTACTCCGACGATCCGTCAGAGCCGTTGACCGAGCTGCGCACGCAATTCATGGTGTTGATTCATGGTGTTGACTCGGCGGCGTTCGTGGCGTCGCTCATCGTGATCCTCATGGTCCAGAGCCGGTTCCTGCTCAAGGGCCACACGCTGGAAGGCGGCCATGATCCTATGTTCGGCCTGATCGGTGCGTACGCCGCAGGGAGCTGCAGGAACGACAAGGGTGGAAATTCTGGACAAGGGCTTCGGCGTACGAGGGCTACTGACTCCGGCACCGCGATGCAGTCGGACTTCGGCGTGTCGCGGATCGTGCCCGAGGGCGGCACGCACGTGTCGACGGAGGTCGGGAGGCCGCCGACGTGTACAGCTTCGGAGTGGTGCTCGGTGCTCCTGGAGCTCGCCACCGGAATGCGCGCCGTGGTGCCGACGCCGTCGGGTGGAGCAGAGTCCATCGTGCAGGCCGCGCACTGGGCCGTTGCCGACTACAACGCACGTGTTGACGGCAACGTGCTGTTCCAACCCGGAGCAGAGAATTCGGAGGCCAGCACAGACACAGCCTCGTCATTGGCAGCGAAGACGCCCGACGACCTGGCGGGATCCATGCCTTCGACGTCGTCGTCATCCACGATCAACACTGAGGTGATGTCGACGGCGTCACTGCCGGAAGGCATGGGGCAGCGACAGCGTGTCTATGAGAATATCGGTCAGACTGTGACTCAAAACGAACACTAGGCAAGCAGGCATTGACATTGTTGGTGCAAGTTAGATCGTCACGCTGATCAGTATACCACGCTGCAAGTGTTAGCAGAACATTGTATTGGATGTATACTCTGCCCGTCCAACTGTGCGTGCGTAGTTTACCATCTTCATTTTTTTTTGTTGTCTGAAACCTGAGCAATCTGATAAGCGCGAAAGACTGAAAATTGAGAATAAATGATGCAGTCTTATGCTCCAAAAGCTGAGGGTTGTCAAGCTTTCACTAAGATCTTGTTCTCACGTACATTTGTGTGTATCACAAACTCTGAAATGCTCATGTATTGTAATGCTCATGTATTTTCGCTCGTATGTCTACACCTTGGTGTTGCAGAAGCTTAGGTTTTCAGCCACTCGCATCGATCGGGTGGTGATGCAGGATGTTGTACAAGCTTAAGAGGATACCCAAAGAAATGAGAAAATGGTTTAACAAACACTTGAGTAAAGCGACTACTGAAACCCACGTGGCCCGACCCATTACCTCTCGGGACCGTGGGGCCATTTGGGTTGTGGGCGGCTCCCGATCCTCGACTAATAATGTTTAAAAGGCGCGGCGTTGGACAATAAATGGATTCATGTCAGTAGCACAATGGTAAGACCCTGTAGCATAAAACCCTATGTCTTAGGTTCAACTCACAAAATAGACCTTTTTTTTTTGTTTTTTACAAGATTTTTGGTTATTTGTTTATATTTTCCTTTCTCTATATTAATTTTTTTTGCCATTTTAACCTTTGTTTTAATTTAAATTCATGGGTACAACCATGTCATTAAAATTTTAAAGGATTTGAACTTCTCTCACTCACTCACATGGTTCCATGTGAGACATGTTCATGGTTGTGAATGATGTGTATCACCACAATCTCTAAATCATTTGAAAATTTTATGTCATGATCGGACACCAAAATGAGTGGTCCATACAAGATTTTAGATTTTTCCACCAAGCATAGGGTATTTTTTTAACATTTATCCTTCAATTTATCATCAAATAATCACGATAATAGGTAAAAATGTTCGAGAAAAATTGTATAAATGCACACAACATCATAGTCTGTTGCCATTATCATGTCATTAATTTTTAAATAATTTGGACAAAGTGACACTATGGATCCATCACAACTATGAACCTTTCTCACATTTGACTCACGTGGCTCATGGGAGACATCTTCGTGGTTGTGAAGGATGTGTATCATCACAATCTCTAAATCATTTGAAAATTTTATGTCATGATAAACGCCAAAAATGAGTGGTCCATATAAGTTTTTAGTTTTTCTACCAAGCATAGGGTATTTTTATCATTTATCATCAAATAATCACGATAATAGGTAAAAATGTTCAGAAAATAGTATAAATGCACACAACATCATAGTTTGTCGCCATTACCATGTCATTAATTTTTTAAATGATTTGGACAAAGTGACACTACGCATCTTTCACAACCATAAACTTCTCTCACTTAGTTACATGGCTCTATGCGAGGCATCTTCATAGTTTTGAAGGATATGTATCACCGCATTCTCACATGACTGTACTCCTCCGGTTAGGGATTAGAGTTCGTTGAGGACATGATTGTGTGTACCAAGAGCGAGTAATTAGAAGTAATTTTTTTCATATTTTCTCGAATAAATACGGAGAAGGGTGCAATTTAACAACAAATGTTGTCAGTTCTATTGGTTGTAGCGGCCTTGTCTTGAGGCACACTATGTTGGAGGTTCTTTGGTTCGATTCCTCACCTTGTGGTTCTTTGGTTCGATTCCTCACCTTGTGGTGAGGCACACTATGTTGGAGGTTCTTTGGTTCGATTCCTCACCTTGTGGTGATTTTTTTGCTATTCGTGCTCATGAGAGGCCGACGGGGTGAAGAAATATTTTTATATAAAAAACATCGCGCACGAGCTGCTCGTGGTACGAACTAAAACCTGAAAACGTATACAAATATTCATGACGGGAGATACAGATTCAACTGGGTACAGCTCTCGCATCGTTTTTCCGCGGTAGCTGTGATGCTCAGTTCAGAAGGCAATGGAAGTCAGGGTGCAAAAAAACTGTATGGGGTGACAAATTTCTACATACTGCATAACCTGACACAATTTGGTCAGTGCTGGAAAGTACTCCCATCTCTTAAAGAAGTGTTTGAGCCATGCTTGATGAGACACGTTCTTAGCGGCTCAGCCTGATCGAAACATGAGAGCAACCTAAACTGTTAGCACAAAGGTTACATTCTCAGGTGATCTATATTGGTTTTGTACCCTTGACTGATAACAGATCATCTTCAGTAGCCGAAGCATGAACATCACATAGTAAACTATTAGAGAAAACCGTTTACAATGCTCGTACCACGAAACAAGCCATTAGAGATATTCTCATGATCACTGCTACATGCAGCTCTAAAGAACACAAGAAACAAAATCACGTTGCCCATTAGCCGTGGTCTTCTCAGGTTCACAAGCGGATGTCTGGTTAGCTTTTCTTAGCATCTCTTAGCTGTGCATCATTTCGTCTCTTTACATACCTGAATCAGGGAAGCATGGTAAATCTCAATGCAAGACTGTTCACTTCTTTTTCTTTGGCGGTAAGATATCCAAGTTAGCAGTTAAGTTGTTGTCTCATGTTTTCCAATTAAAATAGCATCATAATCTCAACGACCAGTAAGCCTACCCATTTTGGAGTAAGAATCGGCTTGCAAGCCGGCAGCTCCTGCTGTGTGAACTTGGAATCTGCACATAAGAATTTTTGGAGTAACGCCACAGGCTTAGCATTTGTCACATAAGAATGGGTTTGCGATCTGCTAAAGCAAGTCACATCACAGGCTTAGCATTTGTCTAACAGGTCACTGTCTCTAACCTCATAATTGATAGAGTGAATATCATCTGGTGTTGTTCTCAAGTTAGTGATTACACAAACACTGATGTACTTAAGCATCAGCACCAACAGAACCTAAGCAGAGTAGGAGATAGCATCACTACTGAAATACAAGTCAAATTCAGAAAGGCTACTGCACACATTTGCTAATGCTTTCTAGTCTGAATTTGATGGCTAAAATCAATACTTGGAGAAATTAAAGTTTCTAGACTGTTTCTTTATCTGATCAGCAGCTAAAGAGAACAACAAGCACCACGGTGATAATAATGCCAACAACCTATGATAATAACATGTTTGACAGGCACAGCTCTCTGTGCTCGTGCTCATATAAGCATTTCATTCCTTCACCCATTTTGACCACTCGGTAGATTTTGACCTGAGTTAATAATGCATTGCTGATAGTTGAGGAGTGGTTATCCTACAGTCCTGTAGCATATCTGGCCGTCATGTGTGTCATCTTAATGGAGGTACTGATCGAGCCCATCCCCAAAAAGAACATTTTGAATTCATGATATATGGAAGACTGAATATGCTGCAAGTGGACCACTCATCAACTATGAAACTGCAACTAAATTGCAAGGCCAGCCTTAATAACGGTAAACACACAAACCTAAGAATATTATGAACCTTCAATTGCTATATATATAGGTCAATACGTTCTAATTTATTACAATTCTGATTCAGTACAAAGTCTAGCACATGTACAAAGTCTAGCACATAAACGAGTTACATCAGTCACAAGTGAATAAATCACAGGGGACCAAATTTCAATACGCAGCGGCACTTTAAATGAGTCATGTCATGTCAATCCTCTAGACTGTATATATGCTACAAAATTGTTTAATTCTAATCAAGCAAAATATCAAGGAGACTACATAAATGCGACCCAAAAACTCAGGCAACATTTCTAGCACTGGCCAATTGGCCATCAAAGGTGATATCATACAACAATTTAGCATCAACTATGGTCGGCTGACTAGGGTATGAAATTATAACTTTCTTCAGGAATGAATCAACTCAGAAATGTGTGGCTACAAACCTCATCCAGGGATCAGAGAGAGAGAGGATTGGCAGACTTATCGCAAACCTTGGAGGCGCGATGAAGCAAGACACGGCCACCACCAGCACCGCTAGGATGGGCGTCTCCGCGCTGGCCC
The DNA here is from genome assembly GCA_015847255.1 of Hyparrhenia diplandra. Classification (NCBI taxonomy): domain Eukaryota; kingdom Viridiplantae; phylum Streptophyta; class Magnoliopsida; order Poales; family Poaceae; genus Hyparrhenia; species Hyparrhenia diplandra. Next base: position 48,035 of record JADLZK010012125.1, read on the forward strand.
CAGCCGGCCGCCTGGTCGCCTTGACCTCCTTCTCCGTCCCCTCACACCTTCACCTCCAGCGCTGGCGGCGCTGTAGATCGCGTAGCTCCGGACGTCACCGATGCCGAGCGCGGCATCGTCTCCGGCGGTGCGGCGGATGGGGCGGCGTCGGCGGCTTCGGTGATTGCGAGGGCGAGAAGACGGGCGTGGACCGGGGAGGGGGTGCGGAGGCGGCTCAGCCCAGGGCGACGAGCGAGGCCGGGGAGGTGGTTCAGGGGCGGCGGCTCCGGCGGGATCGGGGCGGCGGCCTCGGCGGGATCAGGGGCGGTACATCGGGCTCCTTACGACGGCTGGAGCGGACGGGAGGGACCCGCGCGGGGTCGCAGGTCAGGGTTGGGGATGCGGTGCGGGGTGAGGAGTGGGAAGATGCGAAATGGCCAATGTACCCTTGCCAACAAAAATAGAAATTCAGGGAGGAATGAGAGGAAATGGGAGGAAATTTCAAGTATAGTAAAAGAGCTCAAATATATATGTATCATTCTTATCGTCATTTTTAATAAATGTTTGATAGTTTGTTTTTCTCCCGTTCTGAACGCGAGGCGTATTCTTATAATAATAATAATAATAATAATCCTATTTCCCTCATTTGTAAATACAGAGTAGGTTGTTTTGTCGTATATTGTGTGTACGAGATGAAAGGAATCTAATGTGAAAACAGTTCCCCGAAAAAGTCAACGCGATGCTTGTCCAAATTCCCCGTTGCAAGCAATGGCCGGCCTCTCTTCCGTTGCAAATTCCCGTTGCAAGTACCGAAGTCCCGCAGAGTAACAGGAGTAGCACTAGCAGTAGCACTAGCAAGCAATGGCCGGCCTCTCTTCCGCTCTCCTCTTCGCCGCGCTCCTCGCGGCCGCCCCTACGTGCTCCGCTTGCTCCACTCCTTCCTGTGGGTCCCGCTCCGCCTGGAACGCCGCCTGCGGCGGCAGGGAATCCGGTGGCCACCACGGAGCCTGCTTTCCGGCAACGCAGCCGGCTACCGTGACCTGCTAGCCGCCGCCAGGTCTGCGCCGCTCCCGTCCTTCCGCCACGACGGCGTCGTCGCCCGCGCCACGCCGCAGTACGCGGTCTGGCCGGCGCGGTACGGGCGGCCGTTCGTGTACTGGTTCGGACCCCGCCCCCGGCTGGTGATCTCCGACCCGGAGCTCGTCAAGGCCGCGATGACCGACTCCACGGGGGCGTTCGATAAGTCGGCCGCCGGCGGCAACAACCCGCTCGCCAGGCAGCTCATTGGAGAGGGGCTCCCTGGGCTCTCTGGGGAGACGTGGGCGCGCCACCGCCGCGTCATCTCGCCGGCGTTTAACATGGAGAGGGTGAAGGTGAGGAGGTGTTTCTTGAGACTTGGAGCATGGAAATTTTGTGAAAACTCTGATAAATCACACCTGGTAACATTTTTTTTTTCAATCTCAACAACTATGGGGTCTATGTCTTGCTAAAATCTTGTGCTAATGTGAGCTTAAGTTATTACTTTGTGATTGTTTTGTAAGAGTATTCTTTTAACTCATTTATAGAACTACTCTACTTGGTTAAGACTTTCAATCAATCAGTCCTTTTAGTAAACGTGATGTTGATGCCCCTTTGATGTGACCAGTGTGGAATTTAGCTTTTACTTGCTGAATATACTTGTATAGAACAAAAACATTATGTGGAACTTAGCATGGCAAGTTAATGTTCATCAGTATTTCTTCTTTCTGATTTCCATGGTTATCTGACGGGTGCAGCTAATCAAGTATATCATTTATCACTAAACTCAATATTTGTCCCTTTTAGGCTTGGATACCAGAAATCGCAGCTACCGCCTCATCTGTTCTGGAGAAATGGGAGGTCAAAGGTGGAAGCCGCGCTGAGTTTGAGATCGATGTCCATAAAGAATTCCACACTTTGAGTGCAGATGTCATTTCCTGTGTGGCATTTGGAAGTAGCTACGAGGAGGAAAACGAATTTTTCAATTGCAAGAGGAACAGATGATGCTTGCTCTTCTTGCAATGAGGACTGTTTACATTCCTGGCTTCAGGTGAGATTGTCTCTTTTCACTGCATTCTTAGGATCCACGCCGTTTAATGGCAGTGTATAGGTTCACTATTATATGACCTGATTCACCATAGGTTTGTACCAACAAAGAAGAACCAAAAAGGCGGTGGTTAAACCAGGAAATCCAATGCTCCTTGCGCAAATTGATTGAAATCAATGGAAAGAAATGCGAGGATTCAAAAAAATTTGCTTGGTTTAATGCTATCAGCCAGCAAAGCTGGAAGTGAATACAAAATGGAAATTGAAGAGATAATTCATGAGTGCAAGGCATTTTACTTTGCTGGGAAGGAAACAACAGCCAACTTGTTGACATGGGCAACACTTCTTCTTACATTGCATCAACAGTGGCAAGTCAAGGCCCGTGATGAAGTTCTTAAAGTGTGCGGAAAGTATGAGCACCCTAATGCAGAGAACCTGAGTGATCTCAAAATTGTGAGTCTATCTATCCATTTGAATATTTCATACATATTTTAGTGCTTGTGAGATGATTTTATACTAATATTTTTTTTGCATTGCCATGAGAACAGGTCACTATGGTGCTAAAAGAAACCCTCAGGCTGTATCCTCCAGCTACATTCCTCAATAGGACTGCGGCTAGGGACATCAAGCTGGGTAAACTAGACATCCCAGGTGGCACACGGCTTGACTTCCCTATTATTGGCGTCCATCATGACCATGATGTCTGGGGCCCCGATGCAGACGAGTTTAATCCATCAAGGTTTGCAGATGGCAAGAGCTATCACCTAGGTGCTTACTTTCCCTTTGGGATTGGTCCTACAATCTGCGTTGGACAGAACCTTGCAATGGTTGAGGCCAAGGTGGCACTTGCAATGACCCTTCAGCGGTTTGCCTTCACTGTTTCGCCATCTTACGCTCATGCACCGATGCAGATGTTAACCCTCCAACCCCAGTTCGGTGCTCAAGTTCTTGTCCGGAAGATATGAGCTTTCTACGTGATAACTAATAAGATCATAAGGCTTCTGTATCTTTATGGGTAGTCTGAAGAAACCATGAGGCCTCTACTTTTTTCAATCCTGTTCATGAAAGACTTGTGTATAGTAATATATAGACTTGTTCTCTACAGTAATCTGCCAAAGGCTACAAACACTTGGCCAAAATGGCATGTGTTGTACAAAAAAACACGTCTAAGAACCTGCATGAATCTACCAAAAATACGATTTGTAACTGCGAGCTTTTTTTTGGAAGAGTTATACAGAGTATGTGTTGGTCTGTTGTAAGGTTTCTGATTGTGCTTTTAGTCTGTAAATTGTAGAAATTGTGAACTATCAAATCAAACCAAATCCCAATGCCATTAATTTGATTGTGCTTTTAGTCTGTAAATTGTAGAAATTGTGAACTATCAAATCAAACCAAATCCCAATGCCATCAATTATTGCCTTCTTGGCCAAATTTCTTCAGAGAACATTGGCTACTTACAAGTTGCGTAATAGTAATATCCAATGAGATTTCTAGAACAAACCTAGTTTTCCTTTTTGGGGAACCTGGCGTGCTTTAATTTCTGTCAATTTTTAGAGGAAGGCGAGGGAAGGAAGGGAAATATTTACAGATTCACATTCGAGCATAAAATCGAGTGAGAAGCGGTGGGAATTTTTTTAGCTTAGCATGTTTTGCTCCCTTTGTCCTTCACAAAAACATCAGGCAAAGGGAGGCATTTCGAAGCCGACGCTGCTCGGGCGGCACGGCAGACGTACTGGGCACAATGAGCTGCAAACCGATCGAGAAGAATTCGATGGAAAAGAGACACCCACGCATTGCATCTGAACCTTGCGTACGTGTTGCTGGGCTCATGGGCAGCCATGGCGCCGTCCATTTCTCTCTCTGTTTTTACAATTTGTCTGGTCTTACGCGTCAATGGAGCCCCAGCAGCCGCCGAAGCTCCCGCGTGGCGGCGTCGTCCACGCCTGCAGGCACCACCGTCGCGTCGTCGGCGACCGTCCTGGAGGAGAACCGTGGCAACGGCAGCGCCCGCGGCGACGGCGACATGGCGCCGAACGCCGGCCCCGCATACGCGTCCGCTACCGCCACCGCGACCTTGGTCCGTACGACCTGCGGCCTCGGCACCGTCGTCGTCACCGCCGCCGAGGGACTCCGCCTGCCGTCGCCGCGCGCGCCACGGCCCTGGTGGCGCGCCGCAGCCGCCCTCCCGGCGGCGTGGCGCAGCGGCCGCGGCCGCGACCGCCTAGCGCGGGCGGCGAGGCAGTCGTGCGGGCGGAGCACCTCCATTCCCATGGCGCTGATGATGCGTGCGTGTGCCTGGAGGCAGAGGAGGGGGGCGCTTCGGCGAGGAAGCGTCGGAGGCTTCCACTCCACCCCCTCTCCCGGCGCCGGTCGTGCCTAACAACGGTTGCTTCTTTCTACGTGCTCGCCCCCGTGCGTTCCTCCGGTGCTTTAAAGGCCGGCCGGCCTCCTCTCTTCTCTTGCCGGCCGGAGTGGTGGTGGTGGGGTGCCTTCGCTGCCGCGCACCGCGGAATGGAACGGACGAAGGCGCGGGGACGACGCAGGGGCTGGCGCCGGGAAGCGCGCACGCGCACCACTTCTTTTTCTTCCCCGCGGCCACGGTCCCAGGCCGGTAAGCGGGCTGGGCCTAACTCTTCGTCCATGCAGATTTGGTGGACCAGCCTGGTACCCAAGCGGAGCCCAGGTGTCTTGGTTATTCCTTGACTTGTTGTCATGTCATGTCATCGAAGGATCCATCCGTCATGAAACAACAGCACTTGGACATGACTACGGAATGACCATGTCCGGACTAGTCCATGCTAGACAGACCATTCCATGCTGCATGAGCTGGATTTCAACTAATTAAAAGTTTTTCAAAAAAAAAAAAAACTAATTAAAAGTTCAGATAGATGAACTAAACCGTACTAGAAATATTTTTCCCACAAAAAAAACGGAGGAGGCGCTATGAGCGGAGAACAAAGGCGACCGGCGGAACCGTCGCCGGAGAAGGGATCCTCCGGGACGGGGAGGCTACCGGACTCGCCCGGTGAGAGAGAGGGTCCCTCAGAGTCACGTGGCACGCTCAGCCAGGGGAAGAGAAGTTTTGGCAGGGAGTGGGGAAGGACCTACGCGCAGAGAGCCCACACGCCGGGGCGAGTCGCGGCGAGGTGGGACACGATCGGCCATGGCGGGGCCGGGAACTCGTGGGCGCCCTCCGATTCGGGAGCCGCAAGCCACGTGAGGAGGAAGCAGAAATCCTCACGTTCGGAGGAACGCTGGTTCTGCCCCAACTCGAGATCCGGCGCGGCGGCGAAGAGTGCTAGGGTTCGTTCGAGAGAAGGCGGGGTTGGTATGGATCCGGCGCGATCTATGGCAATCGAAGAAGTTTCAGCTGAAGATTGCTTCCCGGTAGGAGTGAAAGATTCCTGGGTTGACAAACCACACAAGCTCGACTTCGCAGAGATCTATTGGGGAGGAAGGAAGGACAGAAGCTTTGCGGTGGTGACCAAAGCCATGGCGGGGAGAGGAAGACCTCGAGGGCCAAGGCCACGAAGCCACGAAGAGAGGAGTGGGGTGGTGGGAACGGCGACGGAAACTGGAACTACCACCCGTTTCCGCCTCAGATCCCGGCGCCGCCACCGCCGTTCTACGCCCAACCTCCACCACCGTATGGGTATTATCCTCATCCACCGCCTCCTCCTCACCCTCCTCAGCAGTATCATCCTCGACCAGAGCCCGAGGCCTCGTGGAGGAGGCCAACAAGGAAGGGGAAGAGGGAGGCTTCAGCAAAATCAAAACAATAGACAAGCTAATGCTCAAGTTACAGAACCAGCTCAGGTTCAGTTAGTAGAAGGAGTGGCTAAGGAAGGGGGAGCTGTTGAAGGAGGTACATCTGATGGTGAAGGGACAAACTCTGCTCAGGAGAATATAGTTCATGCAGTGTGTTTCAAGTGTGGTCAAATTGGGCATCTTAGCTCAGCTTGCAATAGACCTAAGGTGTGTTTCATCTGTCAGTCCCAGAATCATGTTGTTGATCTGTGCCCTGAATGGAAGAAACCACCCATGGCTGCTCAATACTATGGTAGTGCTAGTCAGGGGCTGGGGTTCTTTCACATTGATGTGGAAGCTAGGGGAAACAGGTTCAAGCATTGGAATGGGCTGGATAACTGTGGTTTGCTGAAGATTGAACAAGGAATCATCTCTGAAGCTGATATCATTGAGAATCTCAAGGAACTCTTTGATCCTAACTGGCCTTGGTTTCTGAAGAAAACTGAGGATAAAAAGTTCATCATCAGATTCCCTCCTGAAAGAAAAGTGGAGCAAATAGTAATTGGGAAAACCACTTTGTTTTACCTGAACAAAGGTGAGGTGGCTGTGTCTCTGAGAGTCTGGGATGGGGATGTTGAGCCCATGGGCAGTCTGACTGATGTATGGGTGCAGATAACTGGAATCCCCCCAAAGTGGGTGGATTGGAATACTCTGAGAGAGGTGGCTTCTAGTATTGGGCTGATGAATCAAGTAGACTGGCTGTGGCTATTCAACTCATTCTTCAGTGTGGCTAGGGTCAGGGTACAGTGTAAGGATCCAACTAGGGTACCAAAGGAGAGAGGGTTTGTGTTTGCTGGAAAACTCTATGTCATTTACTTTAAGGTTGAGGGTTTTATCCAAGTAAATGATCCTTATGATGATGATCTGGATGGGGGACAGGGAGAACAAGAGCCAGAGGAGGAGAACAATATGGATAAAAGTTTAGAAGGAAATGATGCTACTGCTGGAGAAAAACAAGATATGCCTGAGGACAATGGTACTAATGGCTCCAACATTTCTGATGGTGGAAAGACAGGAACATCTGGTGGGAAGACTAATTCAGCAAGAAGAGTGCTGTTTTTAGAAAATCTGACTAATGCTTTACCAACTCATGAAGCTGAATGTGTCAATCTGCTTAAAGCAATGGAACTAGAGGACTATGCGGAAGAAGTGGGTTCTGAAGTTGAAATGAGTGAACTGGATGATCAAGAGGAAGTTGACAAAGCTGATAATGAGTCTCTAAATCTACCTGAAGAATGGGTGTATGAAATTCAGCGGAGTCAAAGGGCAAAGTAATGGAAAAGAAGCAGGGGAAAAAAGAGAGGAATTGATGGAGTGTCAACAGATAACAGAACCAGGAGAAGAAGGAGTGGCAGAGAGCTCTCAATCAACTCTCTCAACTCAGCCTTACGTAGAGATGCAAGACAAGATAAATGAGGCAAGACAGAGGGCGAATAAAAGCAAGAAAAAGGCTAATCAAAAGAAATGGGGACCTGTTATGGCAACAAGGAGAAGTACTAGAAATCTGGACAATGGGCAAAACATGACTGAAAAGGCTCAAGAAGCAAAGAGAAAGTGGAATCTCGAAGGGGATCAAGGTAAGAAAAAATCTAATTCAGTTATTTCTGCTGATCATTTACTTTCTGTTGCTCATGATATTGGTATTTCGTTGAAGGATGGAAATCCTTTAGTAGTAGATCATATGATTGGTTTAGAGAAAGATAGAAGAGCTAATAGTTTTAAGGATTGTAGCTTTGGTTCATGTTTTCAAAATACAAGTAATGAGTTGAAGGAACATAGTGAGTCTAGTTTACCTAGTAAGGAGGTTATTAATAATTCTGTTTCCATGCTTCAAGGTCATCAACAAGTCAGGAATGACTTGCTTGATAGTGATATCTCTGACCCAGAAAAGGGTTGGTCAACAGTAGGACCTAGAAACAAGAGCAAAAATAAGTTTGAAAAATGATAGGTCTACTTTGGAATATTAGAAGTTTGAGGCAATTTGGAAGAGTTCCTGCTCTGGTTAGTAGGATTAGGGACAATCATGTAGATTTTGTTGGCATTATGGAGACAAAAATGGATAGGTTTACTGATGGTTTTCTTAAATCTTTGTCTTGGAATGTTCCTTTCAACTGGTGTTACTTAAAAGCTAGGGGTACAGCTGGTGGTATTTTAGTAGGGATAAATGAGGATGTCTTTTCTATGTCTGTTTTAGAAATTTTAAGTTTCTCAGTTAGTGTTATGCTTACTAGTAAAAAAGATGGTTTTTCTTGGAAATTTATAGTGATCTATGGCCCTGCTTATGAGGAGAAGAAGTTAGATTTCTTTGAGGAGTTAGAACACATTATGAGTGCTTGGCAAGGTCCTTTGTTGATAGGAGGAGATTTTAATTTGGTTAGATTCATTTCTGATAAGAGTAATGGGTTGATAAATCATAGATGGGCTGACATGTTCAATGATTGGATAAGTAAGTGGGGTCTGATAGAAATTAGTGCTTCCAATAAAAAATACACCTGGACCAATAATCAGGAAAATAAGATTTTAGCTAAAATAGATAGGGTTTTTATATCTACAGAATGGGAGGCAGCTTTTCCTCTAGTTTCTGTCAAAGCTTTAGATAGATTACCTAGTGATCATAACCCCTTGATTATCAATGCTGGGGATAACTGTAATTTTGGAAAGAAAAGATTTAGGTTTGAGAAGTGGTGGTTAGAAAAAGAGAACTTTAAGGAGGTAGTTTCCAAAGCCTGGAATGCTGAGGGTTCTTTTCTTTCAAGTATAGATAGATGGCAGTTCAATATAAGAACTCTAAGGCGAGTAGTGAGAGGATGGGCAGCAAATGAGGTTGCTGAGATGAATAAGAGTAAGGTTACTTTATCTAAGGATTTCACTAGACTAGAAGGTTTAGCTGAAATTAGAGAGCTAACTGCAGAAGAGTATAGAGATTTAAAGAGAGTAGAACAGCAACTAGATAAAATCTGGGCTTTAGAAGAAATTAAGGCTAGACAAAGATCTAGAGATAGGAACCTTTTAGAAGGTGACAGGAATACTGCTTATTTTCAGGCCATTGCAAACTACAGGAGTAGAAAGAAAAAGATAGAATGTCTGCAAGGTACAAATGGTCCTGTATATGACCAAAAGGGTATGATGGACATAGCAACTAAGTACTATAAAGAGTTGTTTGGTAAAGAACAGGACTTTGGGATAGGCCTAGATAGTTCTTTCTGGGATGAGTCAGATAAAGTCACACAAGAAGAAAATGTTCTACTAACTGCTCCTTTTACAGAAGAGGAAATTAAGTTTGCTGTCTTTAGTTGTTATCCTGAGGGTGCCCCAGGACCTGATGGGTTGTCTTTTATGTTTTACCAAAAATTTTGGGATGTAATAAAGAAGGATCTAGTGGATATGTTTAATGATTTTCATGCTGGAAACTTAAATCTCAGTAGGCTTAATTTTGCTTTGATTACTTTAATCCCTAAGGTAGGTGATGCTAGTAACATGAAACAGTTTAGACCTATTAGTTTGTTAAATTGTAGCTTCAAAATTTTTTCTAAGCTACTCACCCTCAGACTTACTAAGGTAGTGCAAAGGATTGTAGCTCCAAATCAGTCTGCTTTCATTAGGGGTAGATTTATTTTGGAGAGTGTAGTAGTGGCTCATGAATTGGTTCACAGCATAGAAAAGAGTGGGCAACCAGGAGTAGTTATTAAGTTAGATTATGAGAAGGCTTATGATAGAGTAGATTGGAGGTTCCTCTTTGATATGTTGAAGGCTAGAAATTTTGATCCTATCTGGATAGGTTGGATAAAACAAATAGTCATGGGGGGCTCTATTGGCATAATGGTAAATGGAGAGGATAGCTCTTTCTTTAAAAGCTGGGAAAGGCCTAAGACAGGGGGACCCCATTTCTCCTCTGCTTTTTAACCTAGTGGGAGATGGGTTTAACAAGATGCTTTTAAAAGCTGCTAACAAAGGTCTAGTCCAGGGTCTTCTAAAAGAGTTTAGACCAGAAGGTATTCTATCTTTACAATATGCAGATGACACCATTCTGTTTTCTTCTGCTGATGAGAATCATATTAGAAATCTGAAATGTGTGCTTATGTGGTATGAGCAAGTGTCGGGTATGAGGGTTAACTTTCATAAGAGTGAGCTGGTACCTATCAATGTTGACCCTGAAATAGCTCACAATTTAGCACATATTATATGTTGCCCTATAGGGAATTTTCCTATTAAGTATCTAGGGATACCTTTGCACTATGAAAAGTTGACTAGGGAGGATCTGCAACCTCTGGTAGATAAGTTGTTACAGAAAATAGCTGGCTGGAGAGGGAGGTTACTTTCCCTGGCAGCAAGAGCTATGCTTATCAAATCTTGTCTGGCTAGTATTCCAGTTTATCTGTTGTCTTTTATTAAATTTCCAAAATGGGCTTTGAAAATTCTTAGTACTCACATGGCAAACTGCCTTTGGAATGATAATGAAGACAAGCATAAGATTCATTTAGCAAATTGGGAGCTTGTTTCTGTGTGTAGAGAATATGGAGGTTTAGGAATTCCTAACCTTAGGGATATGAATATTAGTTTACTAGCCTCATGGATAAAGAGATATGAATCTGATAAAAATAAATTATGGAGAGAACTTTTAGAATTCAAGTATAGAACTGACAATCCAAATATTTTCCATTCTAGAACTACTGGAGCTTCAAATTTTTTCAAAGGTTTTATGTGGGCTGCACAGGCAGCAAAGTTAGGGTATAGATGGAAGATAGGTGATGGTAAAAGAGTTCGATTATGGGAGGATAACTGGTTAGGCCATTCTAGTTTGGCTATTCAATATTGGCCAATATATAGGATAGTAGTGGAACAGGGGGGAACAGTGGCAGAGTTATGGGATGGTCAGGAGCTGAAATGTACTTTCAGAAGAACTTTCACATCTGAGCTTTATAGGATGTGGTTAGAAGTAGAACAATTAGTTGCTACTATTAGCTTGAACAATGAGGAAGATGCTTTGATATGGCAATTTAAATCAAATGGCATCTACTCATCCCAATCTCTCTATAAGATAATAAATTTTAGAGGTATACATTCCATACATGTTCCAGCTGTGTGGTCTGTCAAAGTGCCCCCAAGGGTGCAACATTTTCTCTGGTTACTTGCTAACAATAGAACTTTAACTAGAGATAATCTAGCAAAGAGAGTGAAGGTAAAAGATATGACCTGTCTTTTCTGTGCAGAAAAAGAATCAGTTTACCATTTATTTTTTGAATGTGCAGTAGTTAGTCAATGTTGGCTCCAGATTACTAGTTTCTTAGACATTAATATGATTGCTTCCTTTGAGGATCTTGGAAAATTCTGGTTGAGTAATAAGAGATTTTTAGTAGTTAATATAGTAACTGCTGCGGTTTTATGGTCTGTTTGGAAGCTTAGAAACGATTTATGTTTTCAGAATGTAGGCTGGAAGAGTATGGAAATACTCTACCACAAGATAGCTGCTACTTTACAAAACTGGAAGCTCATGTGCCCACAAGAAAAGGAAGGAGTGCTGGAGGCTTATATCCAAAAGCTCAAGACACTAGCAAAGGAAGTTTCTTGGCTACCTCAATGACTTCAGATCAGTGCTGTATGCTGAACATGCATGAAGAAGGCAAGTACACTGACAACTTGTTCAAGAAGCCGGCTGTGGAATCAGGTCAAAGCTGGTGGTCGTCCTTGAATGACGCAATCGAGAACTTCTGATGGAGAATGCCCACGAGTTCAAGCAACTTCCGAGGGATGATGCCCAGGAGTTCAAGCTGTAGAAGCCTGGAGGGGTTTCAGAATAAATCTGGTGTTTGCCCGAGATGGTTGTCTGTCGAGAACTCAGTTGGAGCTGTAATCTTGTTTTCTAGAAGTCGTGATTCCTTTGTTCTGTTTCATGTTGTCTGCCTCCTATCTGGTTAGATGGAGCGCCTGGGAACCTTTGAGCTGTAAACGTTTAAACTTGTTGGGTCTTTTATATCAATAAAAGGCCGGGGCAATGGCCCTTGAACTCTAAAAAAATGATCACCCCGATGTTGCTGCCGCTCAGCGCGTTCAGCGCGTTGATGTCGGGGAAGTAGATGCGCATTAGGTTGATGCCGTTGGACTGGTACAGCTGGACCACGTCACTCGCCGACGGCAGGTTGTCGCCGTTCACGCCGTAGGACACGCCGATGGATTCTCCTGTTGTACGAATTACTTAGTAAGTCATGTATGCATGTATTCGAAGTATGATACGTGAATGCCATAAATACAAATGGGTATGTATATTTCTTGCCTGTGGGAATGGCTGCAAATGCTCCTAGAAGCAATGCCAGTGCAAGCATGGATGCGACGCCCCTGCTTCGCCATCTAGCTTCTTGCAATGATCAGTCAGGTATGTGTGAAGAGTATTTAGTAGCTAAGGTTATTGACGCCGGAGGGAATCCGGATCACACACACTAGCAAGGGTCACACGCACGGTTAACACATGTGGATGTTGTCCTAGGGTCCGCAAAGGCACACAGAACACCGCTAAATCTCTCGCCAGGAGACGTGACAAACTACAGTGTATAGGGAGGAAAATGGGTTATATGGTAGATTGATTTTTGACATGTCCGTACAGGTACCCTTTATTTTAAAGGGAGTAGGGGTGTTCTTTATCATGTTAAAACCCAATGTGGTACTATTTTTGTATCGTTTTATATAGTTTTTTCCTAGATTGGGCCAAAACTAGCATTGGCCTCTTAAGATTGGCATTGGCTCAATTTCAGTGTCAATATATGCCCCCTTAGTTTAAGTGAATGAAGCATGAATGGAAACTCAATGAAATCACTAAATAGCAATGCTGCCAACTCATTAGCTATCTAGCATCAAAGCGCGATGCATAGATCGACCATATTTATTCTAGGCTTATACATGTACCAACTTGGTAGAGCACTTCTAGGGCGATACATGTATCGACAATTGCTTAAGTAGAGCACTCTAGGCTGCTTGCCAAATACATCCGAGAATAATTATTCAAGTACCTTCCATTGATTACTCTGGGAGAATATCACCATGCAACGTCTCCACCATGTAAGAATGTGCTAAATAACACTTTGATCACTGTATAAGAACCTTGCCAATCTGGTGACCACTTGTCAAACTTTGCTCTTCGTCCCAAGTTCATTCCTAGTATATTTTTTTCACATTAGATCTCTAACATGGAATGATTTGCTTTTTACTTTCTTGTAACATGCTTTGGCAACCGGAGATCAGTCTTTCTCCGTTTCTTGTCAGCTATTTATTTTCCATCGGTCACCTCGTCGCCATTATCCATCGTTAAATCATGATATACTCCCTCCATTTCAAATTGTAATTTACTTTAACTTTTCTAGATTCATTATTTTTGTTTTGCACCTAGTATACACCGTGTCTAGATATATAGTAAAAGCAATGTATCTAGAAAAGCTAAAGTGAATTATAATTTAGAACTTAGGAAGTATAACAGCAGATAAAATGTTTTTGTTTAGCAAGCTTATATACATTTTTGTTTTATAGCAGATAAAAGGGCCGGACTACGTAATGGGCCGCATTGCAGATCGTTAGGGCCTTGAGTCCTTGAGGGTTTGGTTTCACTGACTCTGCCGGCGCCAAGCAGAGTATCCTCACCTGAATCTCGAAGCAAAGTTTGGCGGGCACGCAACGGCAACGCAGCCTCTCCTGAATTCCGATAATCTGAACAGGGTTCACGACTAGTGGACTAGCCTGAAACCGATGGGGAGGGAGAGCGAGGCTTGCGACGCGGAGGGCGCAATCAGGGGAAGGCAAGCAGAGCAGAAGCAGACGCAACAAGTCGCTGGGGGCTGGCTGGCACGGCAGGGCAGGCGACCAAAACGTTGAAGGGCCCCGGTCAACTGTGCCGAGAATTCCACGAGCCCTTCCAACGCTTGCCTTTTGTATTCTACGTGCTACACGCAGCGTCCGGCGCCAGCGGCCGCGATCGGCGGAGGGCCTCTTCGCCAGCCCGCCCGATGCCGCGCGCCGTGTGGTGTGGTGTGTGTTAGGCCACCAGGGATCGCGACGGCCGGCCGGCCTTGCTTCCTCGCGCATGCATGCATACGGCCGTGCCGTGCGTGGCGTACCAGCTGTACCCCAACCCCCAAGTAGCGAGATATGGCTACGCTACGTAGACTTCCTAGTTCGTAATGGTGGAAATTGGAAATTCCAACCCGTCGACCGGAGACTACTTGCTGAATGGCAATATCATCGTGTGACCTGCCCAACTGGATATTGCCCTGCTTGGAATTGGAACGGTGGCCTGCATTGCCCGTCGTCGGCGTGCCTGCGCCTTGTTGCTATAAATACGGCCCGGATACCTCGGTGAATTGCATGCAGAGTGCAGTGCAGTATCAGTGACGACACTACTAGTCATCTGGCTCACATACCAGCTGATCGATCCAATCCTTGCAACATGGCCAAGCAGGGTGTCGCTTCCATGCTTGCACTGGCATTGCTCCTCGGAGCATTTGCAACCATTCCTACAGGTAACATACACGCAGTACCCCATATGTATTTACGGCATTCATGCATGCATCATCATACTCCTGGATTAATCCTGATGGTTCACACTTGTACGTACGACACGTGTACTACTCTCAATGAAATGCTGTTAACTAATCGATATGCATCATCCATGCATGCATGATTGACACTGATCACTCCAGGAGTACATTCCATCGGCGTATGCTACGGCGTGAACGGCGACAACCTGCCATCAGCGAGCGACGTGGTGCAGCTCTACCAGTCCAACGGCATCAACCTGATGCGGATCTACTTCCGGACACCAACGCGCTCAACGCGCTGAGCGGCAGCAACATCGGGGTGATCATGGACGTGGCCAACTCGGACCTCTCCTCGCTCGCCTCCGACCCGAGCGCGGCGGCGACGTGGGTGCAGAACAACGTGCAGGCGTTCCCGGGAGTCAACTTCCGCTACATCGCCGTCGGCAACGAGGTCTCCGGCGGGGACACCAACAGCATCCTGCCCGCCATGCAGAACGTCAACTCCGCGCTCGCCAACGCCGGGCTCGGGAACATCAAGGTCTCCACGGCGGTGCAGAGCGGCGTCACGCAGGGGTTCCCGCCGTCGCAGGGCAGCTTCTCGCAGGGGTACATGGGCCCCATCGCGCAGTACCTGCAGAGCACGGGAGCACCGCTGCTCTGCAACGTGTACCCGTACTTCTCCTACACGGGCAACGAGCAACAGATCGACCTCAGCTACGCGCTCTTCACGTCGTCGGGAACCGTCGTGCAGGACGGCAACAACGCGTACCAGAACCTCTTCGACGCGCTCGTCGACACCTTCGTCTCCGCCCTCGAGAACGCCGGTGCTGGGAACGTCGGCGTCGTCGTGTCCGAGAGCGGGTGGCCGTCGGCTGGCGGCGACGCCGCCACGCCGGGGAACGCGCAGACCTACAACCAGAACCTCATCAACCATGTCGGGCAGGGCACGCCCAAGCGCCCCGGCGCCATAGAGACCTACATCTTCGCCATGTTCAACGAGGACCAGAAGCAGGGGGCCGAGACGGAGAGGCACTTCGGACTCTTCAACCCGGACAAATCACCGGCCTACTCCATCAATTTCTCCTAAACAAGTGCACGCACGCACGCGCGCGGCCCATATATATACACCATCGAACAAGACATATAATTCAATAATATAATAACGAGATATACTATATATAAAGATATACACATTGAATAAACTGCCTGTAAAATGCAAAGTGCATCCATGTAAGGCAAGTGCTTCGATTATTTCGTAATGATGAATAACAAGTACATTCTTGATTTATATTTCTTTGCCCATTTAGTTATTATTATACATGTGTCCTATGCTTTCTCCTAATTTCGTCTTGACATTATTATGCATCAATCATTATAGAATGGGAGTAGTATCGCATTAGAATCAATTAAAATTAGGTTCGAAAATTAGATATTGACATTATGCATCGGTCATGTTGCAAATCGGGAGAGTGAATGTTAGTATGTTAGAAGATTTTGGAGGGCTTGGGGACCCAAATTTTAGAGGTTTAAAAAGGTGTCTGTTGGCCTCACGGATTACAAGATATATGAATTAGATGGTCAGGGACATGTTGTTGACTATAAATACAACTAGGAGAATTCCCCGCGCGTTGCTGTGGGTATTTTAGAAGAATTTTAATTACATAGAGAATAAATTTATGTAACAAAGGGATTTACGATGTCCTATATATTGCTTCAAATCAATTGCTAAGTTTATAGAATATACATAGTTGCATAAGAATATCCAAAATATCACCATACAGAGTCCCTGTTCTTTGAATGGTTAATTATTGATGATAAGCCGTAGTTGGAGACTGCCTAATAAAGATGAGATGATCTGCGTTGTATGTCATATCGGTTTGTCGAATTTGGTGTATACCTGTATGAAATGTGAAACCAGCTTCTTGACATGCATGAACAATCTCTGTTCACATAGCTTCTTAACATGCATGAATGTCTCTACCTGACTATGTCATCATAAAGAAATATAAAAAAAATACTAATAAGAGATCAACGGTTTTATTTCAACACACACTATAGTGATGAGAGGTGGGGAAAAGAGAGATTGTAAAATGCAAAACACCTGGGGGTACACGCATAGCAAGAGAAGTGGTCTCGCTAGGTAGCAGAGGGTGCACAAGCGAGGATGTAATTCATGGCAAGGTCAAGGCTTGGTCTTCTTTGCTCGGGTGCACGGCAAGGTGCTGCTGGATACCGCCAACAGCAATGCCGTCACGCCGGTCCCCATAACAAACCCGCAAGGAAGCAACAGCCAACGCACAGGCCAGCATCGAAGTCCATTCAAAATCAGATAAAAATACTCGAATAGGACCATAATTCATAATGCATGCATAGTTTTCTATATAATATCATCGATCTCTGATCCACTCTAGACCGAGGATCTCGCATGTATCACCGAGCAATGAGAAGAACTTATATATATATACCATGAATGCCATTATTGTGGAGACCATTGACATCTCGTATTAATATATGATGAGGGAATGTGGAGCAAGCCATCAGTTCATATCTGCTGACGTTATAGCAATTGACACTTAGTGCTTGTATATTGGAAGGGGAAGCGCTGGAAGAGAGGGGGATGCGACATTGAACGGCAGGGGAAGCGCTAGGGGTATGCACGTTTTATTCTCTTGGTCATCAATTGCATGCAGGGGAATGGAATTGGTCTCTGCAGTTCGTACGCGTCCACTGATTATGATTTAGATGAAGCTTAGTGAGATGCGAGACCCGCTGATGATGTGGCTTCACCAGGAGCCAGAGAACTACCTAGTGGGGTTTAGCTACGTAGGTGTAGTAGATTCTCTTGGTCATCAATTGCATGCGGGGGAATGGAATTGGTCTCTTCAGTTCGTACGCGTCCACTGATTAGGATTTAGATGAAGCTTAGTGAGATGCGGGACCGCTGATGATGTGGCTTCACCGGGAGCAGAGAACTCCCTAGTGCGGTTTAGCTACATAGGTGTAGTAGATCTTTGCTAGGCCATCTAATTAGATAGAAACTAGTAGATGGGGTGGGGGTGATCAATTTTTTCAAAGGCTTGCTGTGGGCAGCCTCAGCTGCGAAAATGGAGGTTAGATAGAAACTAGTAGATAACAAGAAGATTAAGTTTTGAGAGGATAACTGGTTGGGAATCTCTAGTTTAGCCAGACAATTTGGGGAAATTTATATGTTGGTTAATGGAAAGTCGAGAGTGGTGGCTAATCTTTGGGATAGAACAAATCTTAAAAGCACCTGGAAGGTGTTTTGACAACATGTTGAAGGCATATTGAGGAGAGGTTGTGTTGCGTGCCTGCCAAACTTTGCTTCGGGCCAATAGCGGAGGAGCCCGTGCCTTTTTTTTGAGATTAAGGACCCCGTGTCTACCGGACGCCAACCGAGTTAGTCAAACCAGCCCAACAGATCAGGCCCCAAGATCTGCAATGCGGCCCATTACTATACGAATTACATCGTGAGCATGCGCTCTCTCTAGCCCCGTTTGGACAGGAGTATGCACAACGGCTAAGAAAAAAAAGTTCTTTAAAGTTTTAACCCCTCTCAACTTCCACGGTACTCCGATATGATTTTTAAGGGCCCATTTAAGAATTCGTTGTAGTTTAGGCACATATTTAAGCTAGGCTATACTTGGAATGGGATGTAACTAAGTTGGAGACTGCAAAATATATAGCATGGTGATCAATTCCATTCAATTCCCACGCCCCACCTATTAATTTGAAATAGACTTATTTATGATCTTTAGAAAGTTAGGGAATCTCAAATTCCAAACTAAATTGCCTAATTTATTTAGTAGATTCTAATCTTCTAAAAACGAAACCTGGGTCCATTTCTCGGTCACAGATTGGGTCACGTCACTAATATTTTCTAGGCCGTACGATCGTTCTTGTCTTAATCGAACAGTGGAAAAAATGCCACGTACAATCCTCTATAACCATGGCGAATCTTCGAGAGTCCAGGCCAGAAGATAAAGTGTCGATCTTTTAATTTACTCCTTCCTTCCTCTCCTGCTGGTCCTAATCCCAATCGCTGCCCTCCGCCTCCAAGCGAAAGTGATCTTCTCGAAACTCTCGCATTCAAGCTCTCGCGTCCTTCTCATGTACTCCCTCCGTCCCACCGACTTTTTTACACCCGGATTTCGTCTTTATTTTATTCGATCTTCGTCTTATTCAAATTTTTTACACAAATATAATTTATTTTGTTACGACTTATTTTATCAATGAAGTTACTTGAATATTGATTAATTTATTTTATAATTTACATAAATATTTTGAATAAGACGTATGGCCAAACACATGAAGTTTAAAAGTCAAAAGGACCAGGGACGGAGGGAGTACCTAAAAACCCCACGTCCCTGGCCAATGTGGCCATGGCAATCGACCTCCGCATCAACCTGCAGCCACGGCGCCACGCACACGCTGCAGCCTCGTGGGTCACGTGCCGCACCCGCCGCTGCCGCCACGGGAGCGAGCTCCTCGGCCGTGACCCCACCAACTGACCCGGCCCCGGATCGGACGGCATAGCAGCACGATCCTGTCGTCCCTGCCCGTAGTGTACCATGGCCGTGTGAGCGTGGCCGGTCCGCCACTGGCGCAGACGCCCACACACGCCAGCAACCACTCTGCCTCCGAGGGAGAGAGGAGGAAAAGGCCTAGATGCCAGCGGCCATGGCCCAGCTAGGGCGCCATCACAGGCATGACCATGTTGATGTGTCTCGGACGTGGACGTCGGAGCCTCGGCCAGCCAGCGCGGCCCTGGAACGTCAGGCGGTGCAAAGGCCCGCAGCACGTGCAAGCCCACATGCCCATCATCGTAACATCCATGAGCGGTAGGTGTTCGCCAAAATGCCCCACCAGACAACCTCCTCTCTGCCAAAGCAAAAGTAACGGGCACTCCACCCTGCACAACGTTCCTGTTCTGCATCAGGAAGCATTTCATGTTTTTCGCTCCTACTTAGTGTAGGCCTGAGAATAGAAATCCGAAGTGAATTTTCTCAGTCCATGGTAGATAACTTGGGCTGCTCCCGCACTTTCACCCGCTGCACTTGCACCTGGTCCTTCTTCCCATGTACTGAACTGAACACTCCATCTCCCTCCATTTCCTCTCCATCTATTCCCTACCACTATCTTCCTTATCACCTAAACCACATTGTGCAAAAGTTGTGCCTTCATGATAGAGTACCTTGAGATAATGGAATTATATTGTTATAGTGCTTCTAAATGATTTGCTATCCTTGCATATGGAATTTTAGTCACATTTAGGGACACTTAATTATATTCGGCCAAATTGGGAATCAAAAATATTATGAATTTTATGAAAGAATCAGAATACATAAATGACAAATTTGGGATGCCTACTTGGTTGAATAACCCGGTTCGGAGAGTTATAGAGAACATATTATGGTAGAACACTTTTTTATTGCACATACATCTTGGTTGCTATTTTGGGGATTAATCACATTTTTTTACCGCAATGACAGTGCGCTTAAACTAATCTTATGATAGGTCCCATTGGTGTTGTGAATGTGATTAAAAAAAAAAAATGTGGTCATAGAGTTTACATTGGCAAATATACTATAGTTTTATACACATGCACCTCTGTTGTAAATCATTGCTATCGCCCTACTCTGTTTTTTTAAAAAAAAAAACATATTTCTTTTAATGAACTTTTTTCCCCAAAACAAATAAAATGAACTGCCCCCCACCCACCCAAACAAATATCTACAATGCTACAACCTTAATGCAACGTGATGACAATACACTTTACTTACAGGTTATACAAAATTGGCATGTACACCAATCAGTGACTGGTCATTTGAGATCAACATACACAATCATGAATAAATGATAAATTTTAATTACCATAGAAAAAAAAGGGAAATGATGGCCTTGCGCGGCAATTGACGAATCCCAGGCAGGTGGATTCAGGAGCTCAGCGTAACATCGCTGTGCCTGGTCCCGTTCTCCATCCGTATCCATGACACGACCGAGAAGGGCTCCTCCGTCACCTGGATGATCCTCGCTCCTTTGGGCCAGTCACCGTACCCCCCGTACCCCGTGTGGCGTGCGAAGCACAGCCATAGCTCCTCGTAGGGGCAGCACCAGTCCAGCCCGTGGTTGTGCCCAACAAACACTGCCTGTACGTGTCATCAATCAAAACACAACAGTGTCAGCGAGTGTATTCTGATCGATCCAAGCACATGAACAGTGACCGAATTGCTTATCTGAACCACTCACTCACTGGACACACCTTCACTGAGGGCCTCTTGGCGAGTGCATCCATGATGCCCCATTCAGCTGCCTGTGGCGCCACTTCCTCCTTGTTGATGGACCCAACGCAGGGCTTCCTGATCTCTGACTTGGCCTTTGGACCTACCTTGGCATACGCCGTGCTTGGTATATGCCAAAAGATGAGCTCAGGGATCCTGCATCACTCATCCATCAACAGGGATAAACAAGAAACAAATGAGGATCATCCTGATATATTTAATATTATCATGATGATGAAAAAAGAAGCAGTTTTTCTTCTTCCCAGAGTAGATAAAAGTTTGTGAAAACAAAGTTACGGACAGTCATTTCTAACTAACCTTCCATTTGGATTGAGGAACTGAGACTGGCTATGGAACCACCTGACCTGAGCGCTGGACACCACCTCGGTATACGACCCACCGCCTGAATCGAGGAAGTAAATGAGGAGAGCCGGCTCATGATCATCGCCGCCGCCGGGTGATCGTCGTCGTCGCGACGAGAGCACCTGCAGGACGTAGTTGGAGACGCCGGGCCAGAGCTCCTTGGGTCCGCTGGACGAGTAGGACAGCATCCTGTTGGCGCCGGTCTCCGCCGCCATGAGGTCGGTTCGTGGAGTCCCTCGGAAGCTGCACCCTGAATCCGGCGTGCTCGTCGGCGACGGGGTCGCGGGGCAGCGAAGCGGTGGGATGCCGTCCGGGGAGAACCACTCGGACGGCCACTCGAATGGCATGTCGTCGTGGTTGCCGAACACTGTCGCCCATGGGATGCCTCGGCTTCGGGAGGACGAGATGGCGCGGTCCCAGTATAGGCTCGCGTTTGGGATCGGGAGGTTGTTCGCCGTCACCAGGTCGCCGAGGTACACCACGAAGTCTGACAAGGATTGCGTTGCGCGCATGGCATGGCAGAGACGACGACAGAGTAGCTGAGTCGAGTGCGAGAAGAACGCGGGAGGGAAGGGAAGCAAATGAAAGAAAGCATCGGCAAGGGAAGGACCGACCTGGGTTCTCGGCGTCGAGGACGGCGGCCATGACGCGATCGGACCCGGCGTCCTGTGCGGGGCCCCAGTCGGTCCACGCGTTCTCGCCGTAATGCAGATCCGCGAACAGGGCCACCTTGAACACTCCTCCTGGACCGAACCTCAGCGGCGGACGGTGCTCCGTCGCCGGACGCAGTCCGGCCACCACGGTGAGCGCCAGCGCGACGGCGAGCAGTGTGCCGGCGGCCGCGAGGCCGTGCCACCACTTGCGCATCGCGAATTTTCGGGTTTTTCGCAACGGCACGCCGGCGAGCTTGGTGCGTTGTTGGTGGATTGCCTTGCCGGGCTCGGAGAAAGGAAAGGAGGGAGGAGGTAGTGGGAGCGAGACGTGACGTGACGGCTGGGGCTGGGGCAGGGCCTGGACGCGTGGCGGTGGGAGTACGGGCCGTGGCAGACTGGCAGCTCAAAGACCCAACGGGTGTGTTTAGCACCCCAAATTCCTCCCAAATTATTTATGAAAAGAAGATTCCCCATCACGTCCAGGTCGGCGGCAACATGTATGGTCACGAAATATAGGTAAAAAATTAAACTAATTATACAGTTTAGATGTACATTCGCGAGGGCGATTCTTTTTGAGCCTAATTACGCCATGGTAGGATAATATTTACCACTAACAAAGCGAAAGCGTGCTACGATTAATGCGATGTGACATCCATCCAAAAATTTTGCACCAAATTTTGGGTGCTAAACACAACGGGTGTGTTGGTGCAAAAATTTTGGATGGATGTGACATGTATGTCACATCGCATTAATCGTAAAGACGCGTTTCGCTTGTTAGTGGTAAATATTATCCTATCATGGCGTAATTAGGTTTAAAAGAATCGCCTCAAGAATGCACATCTAAACTGTGTAATTATTTTAATTTTTTACCTATATTTCGCATCTCCATACATGTTGCCGCCGACGGACGTGATTTTAATCTTCAGATAGTGAAATTTAGGAGGAATTTGGGGATCTAAACACACCCAATGTAGAAGCTTCAGAATTCAAGATGTCTTTTCAAAAAAAAAAAAAAGAAGCTTCAGAATTCAAGATCCCTTTTCAAAAAAAAAAAAAAAAATATCAAGATGCTGCGTGAGTGACGGACTCCGTGACGCCGTGCACCACGGTGGATTAGGACAAGATTAATTAATTAATTACTTAATAGTGTTATCCTCTACGTGTCACACTCCTCTATTCGAGTCATCATATACTGTACACTGCTGCCTATAGTATATAAAAAATGAAAAAAATTAAGTAAAAGGGAAACGGAGGCCATTTAAGCTACGCTTTTCAAGCGCGTCAGCAAACAGGGAATATGCTCTGCTGCCGTGTGGCTACGAATCCTGGGAAAGGAAGCAAACGAGACAAGGAGTCATGGCCAGGCAGGAATATGCTTTGCTTTGCCTGCTTGACGACCAATGACTGTTGACGACATCATCTAATTCCTAATTCCTGGTAGGAGCCTAGCAGAGACTCCTTAAATGCGGATAGCTAAGAAATGATTTATCTAACGTCCGTTGTGAAACAAGGAAGTGAGATGCTCCTACTAGAAATTAGATGTCGTCAAAGCAATATTGCCCTGCTATCCGCGTCTAATTCCTAGTAGGAGTATCTCGCTAGGCTCACTCCCACTACTGCACATACCGGGCTGTCTTGGTTTGTTCTCGTCCCCAAAAAAACAAGAATTGTTCTCATCTTGTACAGCACTTGCGACCTCATGGTATACCGGCGAACCTCAGCCTATTGTCAGCCATAATCTAAAAATTTTTAATTTGTTATCTAACGTTTCAGGGCTTAAACAAAATGCTGACATGTAGAAACGCTGCTTTTTGTTCAAACACTAATAATATTTCTAAATAGGAATGAAAAGATTTGCACAAACATACTCATTGTCTCTACTGACTCTCATCTCTCCTCACAATTGTTGTTAATAATAATATGAGGCTAGTATAGTTTCATCAAATACCACTACACCTTTTCTTCAAAAAAAAAAATACCACTACACCAACAAATAAATTGCGTTGAGTTGCTAAATTTTGGCAGTAGGTACAATGCCCTCGTGTGCATCACCGTTGCACATGGGGCATGTGCCCCTAAGGGCAAAGAACAAAATCACCTAACTAAGATGGTGTTTGGATCAAGAATGGTAACACAAACGCTAATGTAAATAAAACACTCTGGTAACATTAACAAAAACATTATAAAATAGACTTTGTTTAATTCTACAGGGGGTACTTACTGGTCACCCGCTAAGATGAAGCTGCCACAGGTAGATGGGGATGACCGCCGTCTGACCGATTACGCTAGGGAGAGAGCGGTAATAACTTTGTATAGGCCAGTATCGAATCGGCTGACGGTGAGACTTAATTACAAGATTGGAAAACAAACAACAACTAATTGGATTTGTTACCATATGTAATCGACCATTAACAGGAACTGAGCATAGCTCAGTTGGTGAGCTCTCCCGGTTGGGAGGCCACCGGTCATGGGTTCGAGTCCTCCGGACGCATGATTTCCCCACAAAAAATCCCCCCGCCGTCCCCCGTGTGCCAAAGCATGGTGTGGTGCCCCGACCCCTTCTCACGGGTTTGTGGGCTCCCCATGTCGGGGCGGGGGACGGGGTTCGGTGGGGACATCGTCCCCTTTCAGTCCTGGTAATCGACCATTAACCTGCTGGCTCATACTTTACTGTTAAATTTTGGAAAAACGAGCATCAAACACCTGAAGAATATTTCATCGTTAAATCTTAGAATACGGATGAATGTGCCCCCACCACAAGAAAACTAATCAAGAGGTACACTAAGTCGACATGTCCATATATAACTTAAAAACATGACTTGGACACGACGAAAAAGCAGTTTTTCCTAAGAAATGTGCCACGCCATCTGCATATCTCATCATCACAAGTAAGTATAGATCACAGTGAGGGATGTACATACGCTTGTGTATGCTGCTACGCAACGCATGGCGTATACATACACCCAGATGTTCTGGTATCGACCCCTCCCCACGTACACGTCTGAGCCAACAAACGCTCAGCGGTCGCAACAATTCCTCTGCCGCTGTATACACGCAAATGCACACTCTCACACACACCCCATGACCCAATACGTGTATTCACATCTCAGATTGGACGAGTTCAATTCGATCAATCTACGCAATGCAATGGCCGTCCATGGATGGACGAACACGAAGGTGCAGCCATGTCGTCAGTGTCGCCGTCAGGCTCCAAAGGTGATGGGGTACACCCTCTCCATGTTTGGGTAGAAGAGCCCCCAGTTCTGCTCCACGCCGGCCTCCTTCTGGTCCTCGTTGAACATGGCGAACACGTAGGCCTCCACCCTCCTGGGCCGCCGCGGCGTGCCCTTCCACACGTGCGTCACCAGGTTCTGGTTGTACGTCCTCGCGTTCTCCACCGACGCCGCCGCGCCGCCCGCCGTCGGCCACCCGGTCTCCGACACCACCACCCTCACGCGCTCACTCCCGGCGACGCCGAGCTTCCCCCACCGCCGCGTACAGCGCGTCCACCGTCGCGTCGAACAGGTTCTGGTACCCGTACTCCCCGTCCTGCACCACCGTCTCCGGCGACGTGAACAGCGCGAAGTCCATGCCCATGTGGCCCAGCGCCAGCGTGTAGACGAAGTAAAGGGTACAGGTTCGCCAGCAGCGGCGCGCGTGTCCGCGCCAGGAACGACACCACGTAGCCCATGAACGACCGGGCCTCCTCCGTGAACACTCCCGCCGACGGCGGCAGGTGCACGGCGATGGTGCCCTGCGAGATGGCCGTCGTCACCTTCACGTGGCCCAGCCCGGCGGCGGCGAGAGCGGCGTGCACGTTCTCCATGGCGGGGACAAGGAACTGCGTCTGCCCCACGGGGACCTCGTTGCCCACCACCACGTAGCGGAAGGACACCGTCGGGTGCGCCTGGATGTGTTCGCGGACCCACGCCGCGGCGGCGGACGCGCTGGACGCCAGCGTCGTCAGGACCTCGTTGGGCGCGCCCACCACAACCTTGATGCCGCTGCCGCCCAGCGCCGCCAGCGCCTCGCCGTCGGGCCAGTACAGCCGCACCACCGTGAAGCCGTTCTGGCGGAGCATGCCCACCACCGTGCTCGCCGGCGGCAGGTTGTCGCCGCTCGTGCCGTAGCACACGCCCACTGACGCCGCCCCTGCATTCGATTTGGAGTTGGACCCCATTGTGAATGGTGGATCCACACAATTACACAAGTGATCGAGTGAGCACAGGCAAATGACAGATTATTAAATAAATGTGTTGGAATCGATTATGTTAGCATCAAAGACTATGATTTCCTGCAGGTGGTTGTCGAATTGATCAGTGGCTACTCTGATTTATACCCATCAATCAATCAAAAAGCTATCTTCTTCACAATATGCATATGCATATGCATATGCGTGGAAGAATCGATGAGTAAACTGCTAGGAATGGAACACAGTACATGTACATCCAACCCATCAAGGAGAGATGAGTGACAGTAACTGAAACACTAATTAAGTTATGCGTGGAAGGAAGGATGTATCAATTTGATTAATTTGTTTCATCTTTCTTGTTGCCAAGAACACAATTATTACATTCTGATTGTAGTACCATGGTATGGATGAATTCTTGAGGAAGGTAGGCAGTAAAGTATTTTTGTTTATGCAGTCACGCAGAGGTTGAAGTTGATCTTAATATGGTTGCAATTGTCTTGATCTTAATATGCCATATGCATCTACATCAAACTTTGGGTGCTCTGCTCACTTGCAGAGTCAGTCAGCTATGGACTGTGAGTCAGTATACACGACGTTCAGATAAGAGCGGGGCTTAAGGCGGTTCAGACATCTTTTCTGACCATTTCCGTTCCGTTTCCATTGTGAATGAACTTTGATGTAGGAAGAAAAGGACATATAACTGAATTTTTCCGGCAGATTCCGTACTCGCACTCTGTCTTCTTTCAGTAGTGCTCTTCGATGGTACATGATGCTAATTCTGAAGAATTTTAAATGGTTTCTGATTGGCCATGCTTCACAATCTTATCCTTCCTGGTTCATAGTAGCTAGCTGGTTCAACAGTCAACTAGTACTACTACTACTAGTACGTACATGGCAATGACATGCCGTGTAGTGGAGGGAGGTAGTTATTGACGGTTAAACCAACCGCTAGTCTGTTACTATACGGCCAGTAATCAGCATCAGCATTTACTCCAATGGATAAAGACCTGAAGAGAGTCCTTAGCTTCTGTTGCAACGTCTGCAACAGGACCGTTGGTTGGTTAGTCCTATTGTCACTCACACACATCCTCTTCCAAAGGGAACAAAGCGACATGAGGAGGGAACCAAAGAAGTCCATGTCAACATAAAGCAACAGCTCCTAGCTGCTGGCTGCTAGCAGGAGTAGCTCTAGCTCTAGCACTAGCTTGGATGCAGGCCTTGCAAGCAACATGGATTATCAGTGAGTGAATTTGCAGACGAGAGATGAGATGCAGGCATAGGCTAAGTGTAGTGTAACTGGTGGTCGTCAACCTACTGCCGTGCAGGTGCAGTTGCAGTTGCAGGACAGTCAGAGAGCCATGCATGCATCAATAATGGGTTAGTGCAATTGCAGTTGCAGGTCAGTAGTCATGCATGTACTGTACCCACAGAAGCTGGTATACTGTCCAGCATCACTTATGGGTCCTGATTGACTGGATTCTGGCCCCAAACAGAATGTTGAGCTGCTAACTGAAAAAGCATATACGTACGCAAGAACCTGAACTGACCTGACCAAGGGAATTAAAGAGAAGCCTTTGCTTGCACTTGCAATCAAATTTTCAACAGTTTCCTTACTTGTTTGAGCAACGACACTCATTCAGAGAACCAACAGCTAGGAGGTAACTTAAAGTTGAGCTGGGATTGGATTGGATTGGATTAGTATGTACGGAGGATTAGCCATGCATGCCACTCCGAGCTCATCTAAATTTTCAGAAGACAAGATAAACAAAAGCAGAGTGTCAGAGAGAAGAGAGAGAGAGAGAGAGATTACTTGTAATGATGGAAGCCAAGATAGTGAGGAGGAGGAGCGGCAGCGCCCTGTGGAAGCTGGACAGGGGAGAAGCTGGTGTTCCTGCACCTTTCGCTGCCATTGATGGTCTCTCGATCTCTTCCTGATTCCTCTCTGTCTTCTAGTTCCAGAACGATGGCTATACCAAGGGCACCTCGGATGAATGGACTGGATGAACTCTAGTTAGCTGCTGGCTGCTTCGTCTTGCATGCTGTGGCAGTGCTTGCTTGCTCAGTAACCACCGCGCGCGCGCTAGCTTCTGAAGGACTCCATACCCTTTATATATAAGCTGCAGTTGAGTTGGGTCCAGACTCCAAATGAACATATGCTCTTTTTTCCGCTGCTGCTGGTCAGGTCAGCGTCTGCCCAACTTCGGTTAAGGACGACTCACTGATTTCAGGCAACGTATAACACACATGACAACAAGTCCGGTAGGAGGCCTCGCACTGGTTGTTCTCAAGTCAAATTTCAAAGGCACCCACAAAGACAGTGGCTCCACGCTCGAGTTTCGACCAAACATACACGACTCTGGATCGTGTAATAAGCTGCACGGGCAATAAATAAATTTCAAACAGATTCAGTTCAGGTCGTCTCGTACTTGCTCCACTCATTATATGCAGCTTAATTGCTTGACCAGTATTTGTTGTGAAATTTGAAGTCCTTATTATTACTTATAAATCTTGGATGGAAGCTGCAGCAAGACAGGAATTTACATCACAATTAAATAATTGGGGTTTGAACTTGATGTCTGTTTCTTACTACTCTGCATATATCAAATAAAGTTCTGAAACCACTCTGCTTGTCTGGTACCTTTCAAGTTGGGGCCTGCTGCAGGCATGCGTCGGACGATGTGCAAATTTGGTGCCGGAAAGAAGGATAACTTGGCGTTTATGCAAATGGTCCTCTGAAACTACAACTAGCTGTACGTCGTACTGCATGCCTTTGCCATACGTGCCCCTAACCACCGGTGAAGACATATTAGGTGCACCGAATGCATGGACATGGACACCCCCTCTGCGTACCGTACCATTTTGTTTTGAAGAAAAAGAAAAAGGTTTCGAAATGTGTGTGTTTTCTTAAGTACTAGTAGATACTAGTGAAAGCTACATGTCTCCTTATATCCCGGCTTTACTAACCGTATTACCGGACGATGATTCTGTTATTAAAGAGCAAAGCCTAACTTGCTGGCGGGGAATTCGCTTTAATTTAGACCCACTTTCAGATATGAGATGAGATCGACCCATTCATAATAATCACTATCTGTAACGTGATATTTCCTTGGTAATCTGTCCCTTTTGTCATGATAGGGTCTCCCTTTACTCGATCACTTTCTCCTTGTTACGTTTACCTAGCTTTTAACTACGTGGAAGTAGCTATCTGTTTTCGTTACTCGCTATCATGTGTGATAAGTAAGTGGATATTTATTAGCTAAATATATTGCTTACTTTTCACCCTCACTCTTAGCTAGGTAGGAGTACCTATACATGCGTAAAGCTGAAACTTTGAATTAAGGCAAAACCAATAGTTACATAAGGAAATCATCGCACAATGGAAAGCACCTTTGTGACACTCGAGTTTCTGCCGAATTACAAGATGTTTTGCTAGCAAAATCCAAAAATATAAGGCCTCGTTTAGATGGCTAAAGTTTTGCCAAAAACTTGTAAATTTTTAGACTCTCTCCATCACATCACATTAATATATCAAAAGATATATGTTTGGAGCAGTAAATATAGGTAAAAAAATAACTACTTATACAGTTTTGTTGTAAATCACGAGACGAATTTTTTTAAACCTAGTTAGTCCATGATTGGACAATGTTTACCAAATACAAACGAAAGTGCTACAAGGCGCTACAGGAGTTAGAACAGTGCTTTTGGCAAATATTTTGCCATCTAAATGAGGCCTAACATTGCTAGGAACTTAGGAGGATGGACGTAGTATCTGCTTTTCTTGCAGAAGAAAGAGAAAAGGATTACTCCATCCGTTCCAAAGAAACTTTGTTATATATAGATATATAGGAAAATGCAAGCAAAAAAGAAAGTTTGTTATAATAACCATTGCGCCACAAACTAGCTCACGAGATTGCATTTACATAACAAACCATTTTGCGACAGTGATGAAAGACAAGTGACATGACATCCATTGCACAGCCAGCGCCCTCAGGTGTTTGTAACCCGCCAAACACCATTTCATTCCTCAACCTCTTCTAGGACCAGCATGCACAACTGTGTGTCACATAAAGAATACTGGATGATCGAGCGAGTTTGAGGAAGCAGCCGATCAGTCAGGTTAGGTGTCAGGCGCCTAGGTTTACTTGCTGCGCCTACACCTGCACTCGCACGCACGCAATTAGTGGCCGTTTTGCTGAGAAATTTAAAAAGAAATTAGTGGCCGTTTTTCTGTTGAAGCATGCAGTGCAGGCGACCGAGTGGCCGGAACGGACATACGTCGATCGGGGGCCGGAGCTGAACGACCGGCAATTCGGCGTGCGGTTTATGGTCCGGTCGCCGGCGACGAGAGAGACGTCAAAACTAACTGCTGGTTGGTTCGTCCACCAGCTTCCGGCCGTTGTTGATTTGATGGGATGGGATTGGTAATGGTGGCGGAGCAGGCGAGATGGAGGTGTCAAAGCAAAGGGGGGGACCCGTTGTTGGGCCTATGCTGGTACCGAACGCCTGTTATAGGCCCAAGAACTGCGAGAGGACTCAGTTGGGCCACTAAAATCGTCAAAAAAAAAAAACGTTGGGCCACTAAAAAATTACTCAGGCCTTTGGTCGTCGATCAGGCTTGTTCGTCGGCAAATTGAGATTGTCTGGGTCAGTCCCAATTTAACCACCCTACTCCGTGCTAATTGTCACGAGAACAAAGTGTAATTTTAAAAACATATGTTATTGACAGTGTAACACCTAAATTATTAATCATTTCTTCTGTGTAATTTAAAGTAACCATATCAATTTGCATCAGGAATTCCCACCCTCCTATTAATTATGATCAATAATCTAAATTACCGTTTAAATTTGCATCAAAATTAACTACATATCTATACCTCTATACCTACTAATAAAAGAGAGAAAAATTTCCGTCGTCCACCTAAAAATTTCGTCCAGCCTGCCTGTCCTACATCCGGACGCTTACAGAAGAAAAAACCATCGTACATACACAGGACACGTACCGCCCGAGTTTGTAACCAAATCGATCTTTTACGTTGCCATACAGAGGACGCAAAGCACTCGATGCTGTTGGCTGTTCGGCCTCGATTTCTCAAACTCAAAGGCCTCAGTTGGATACTGGGCTCCCGTCCCGAGTCTCGACCTTGCTCGGCAAGCCCCAACCGGGTGAACCGCCGTGCTGGGCCAAAAGCTATCCCAGCGATGCGAAGGAGAACAAACGGAAAATCAACATGTTTTAGCGTTGGTTATTATAATATGGTTTTGGCAAAGTTTCAAATTTTTTCTATTTTCTAGAAAATAATATAATTTTAGAAGCTTCTACATAAATATTCGCAGCCTTAAATATTTAACTTAGTTTCATCATGTCCTACTACATATCTATAATTGGTTCCTTGGAATTTTTGAAATCTTAAAGACACTTTTTGTGGTTTAAAAACATTATCATGTGTTTACTAGAATTTTTCTTAATAAAAAATGAGGAGTTCGGATAACATTTCTCGTTACCAAACTATCTGTTTCTTCATAAAAAGATGCACGCCAATCAGGTCAAAAGGGTATATGCTCGAGTCTCGAGAGTTGGAGCAAAACCAATAAGCTTAGATGCAAAGCGCGGAATGTGTACATTACCAAAATTTATATCTATATCTATATCTATATCTATATCTATATAACCTACTAATAAAGAGAGAAAATTTCTTGTCCACCTCCTTTTTCCGTTTGCCACCAGAGTCCACGCGCTACAAACGTCGCCGCGGCACCCGAGTCCACAAACGCTACGCATCCAAGTATCCGACGTGCGCCCGAGTGGATGCATCCGCGGGCCTTAAACATATATATATAATAAGTTTCCACATGCATGGAGTTAATTAATTTTCAAAAGCCAGCAACATTTTAGCCATCGCACATGATAGCTGCATGTATGCGCTGCCCCATATTAATTAGGAGCATGTAGAATCTTATTTATTCACCACGTGAAAAAACACTAATTATATTTGATATTTAAAATTTTTAAGGAGGTTTATATGATGCATAAAAAACTATAATGGTCGATATATCTACAAGGCCATTATTTTATCTCCCCGTTGCATCGCACGGGCACTTTTTGCTAGTATACTAATAAAGAGAGAAAATTTCTTGTCCACCTTTTTCCGTCTGCCCCTGCCCTATCCGCCCGTCCACTGCAATACGAGTTTGTTACTGATTTGCCATACTCTGTATTTTCTTCCGTACTATACTGGGACTCCAACGTAGTAATTGGATCGAAGTCTGCTTCCGGCCCATACAACGCATTTGATGCTTGGAAAAGGTTTTTCGCCGGCGCTCCGCGTGGTGCGGCCTGGCCTGCTCGCGTGCATACGCAGGGCGCTTGCACGTCCGTCCCGGATGCACCCATGTGGCCTGGGCTCAACTTGCATGCATGACTCGGTTTGTTGCCTGCATTCCGAAATGTGTGGGTGAATTTCTCTCTTTTCTTTTTGTTTCTTTTTTCTTATTCTGTGTTGTTTTATTTTTATTTTACTTTTATCTTTTATCCTTATTTTTATTTTCTTCTATTTTCTTTTTTTTCCTTTTTCTTTTTTCTTTTCTATATTCCATAACACATATATGATATTTAATGTAGTACACATGTGATATCCTTTATAGTATCTAAAATGTTCGCTTGTGCGCTCCTGATGATGTAAATAACTTATTTTTGTTCAGCTGAAAAGCCGTGATGATGTAAATAACTTATTTTTGTTCCATTGAAAAGCTAGCTCGGCCGTTGGATAGTACTACTAAGTCGGGCAGGACAAGAGCCCGAAGGCTATTTTCTAGCCTAGGCCCAAGTTGCGGGTATGCTCCAGTTAGCTCGGCTTTGCGGTGTTAAATGACCCAAACTTGAAATCAGAGACCAGGCTTAGGTTTGGCTCCTATATAGGGCTAGCTCTGTATAAATAATTTACAAAGGTTCATTTGGATAAAAATATTATGAAATAAAATTTATTACTCACCCGTAGCAACGCACGGGCATATTTCCTAGTGTTAGTATTATTAAAATAAAATATCCCCTCAAATCTACATCTAACTTACCAACATATTATACTATGGTATTCCTAACCATAATTTGTGGCTATATATATGTTTCTAATTTACCAACTTCTACCACTATTAATATAAAAAATAAACTTAAAAAAATAAATATATGTGTCAACTATCAACTGTAAGTGTATGCGCCATGAGCCACAAACAATTTTGATTTTGTTCTGGACAGGCAGCCAAAGGACCCGGTAAGATGAATGCAAATTTCCTCTCTCTTTTATTCGTGATATATATGGATATTATATTATAGATAGATAGACTATAGATAGAGTACGTCCTGTTACACTTCTATTTGCACCGCTCCAGTGGCTCCACAGGCGGCGGCAGCTTATTCATGGAGAGAATTATTAGGCTAAATTGATCCGCCACTCTTAGTTGAAGCGGATCGGGTACACGGGCTGCTTGTTGCCGTAGAAGAGCCCGAAGTTCTTCTCCGTGGCATCGCCGTTCTTCTGGTTCTCGTTGAACATGGCGAAGATGAAGGTCTCCAGCGTTCCGGGCCTCTTGGGCGTGCCGCGCCCGACGTGGTCGATGAGCCCCTGGTTGTAGGTCCGCGCGTTGTCCACGCTGGCCCCGAACCCGCCGGCGGACGGCCAGCCGCTCTCGGAGACGACGATCCTCACCCCGCCGGCGCCGGCCTTCTCCAGCGCGGCCACGATGGCGTCCACCATGGCGTCGAACAGGTTGGTGTAGCTGAGCCCGTTGCCGTCGTCCCTGACGGTGGTGCCCGGCTGGAACGTGGCGTAACCCAGGTTGATCTGGCTCGGGTTGTCCCGGTACGCGAAGTACGGGTACACGTTGGCGAGCAGCGGCGCGCCGGTGCCGGCGAGGTACCGCGCGACGTCGGTCATGTACCCCTGCGCGAACGATCCTTTGGAGGGCGGGTACGAGTTGGCGATCACGTCGAAGCGCACCGACGTGGAGCACTTGATGGCCGAGAGCCCGGCGCGCGCCAGGGCGCCCGTCGAGGTTGCGCATCGCCGGGAGGATGCTCTGCGTGGCGCCGCCCTGCACCTCGTTGCCGACGGCGATGTACTTGATGTTCACCGCGGGGTAGTAGGGCTTCACGTTGCTCTGCACCCACGACGCCGCGTACGAGGCGCTCCCCGCGAGCTGGCTCAGGACGTTGCCGTTGCCGGTGTCGAGGATGAGGGCGATGCCGGAGTTGCGCAGGGCGTTGAGCGCGTTGGCGTCCGGGGAGTAGATGCGCATGCCAGTGATGCCCTTGGACCTGTAGAGCTGCACCACGTCGCTGCTGGACGGCAGGTTGTTGCCCAACATCCCGTAGCAGACGCCGATGGAGTGCACGCCTGCACGCAGTGCGTCGCGGCACGTGTCAGATCAGTATAGGCCGATCGAGGCACATGTACACCAAATCTTAGAAGAACACGAGTGGAGTGCTTAGTTTATCTATCTATTAGCTAGTGGCCCAGTGGTGATAAAGCGTACGTGTCAAAATTAGGCAGACCGCAGATGTACACATATATGGTTGAAGATTATGCAGTAAAAGGATAGATGACGATGAGACCTAAAATGCGAACCTGTAGCGTGCACTCATGGAATCTACTGCCTAATTATTGCAGGTTAACACTCCCAATTTCTTCTCCTGTGATCCGTATTGTCACAAAATAACTTGAAACAAAAAATTGCGCAAGACATATATAAACAAAACAATCCATAGATAATAATCTCTATCCATTCATCAAGGAGTAAATATTATGACCTTTATTTATTTTTAGGTTTTTTATGATTCATTCACCCGTTTTTCGCCTTCATGATTTAACGCACAACTCCTAATATGTGCATGCATGCAATTTGCAAAGCAAAAACAAGAAAACAGATGAGCTAGCGAGTGAGATAACAACAACAACGATAAACTAAGAATAGTCGATCACAGTACTTGTAGGAATGGACGCAAACGTTGCAAGGAGCAGAGCAACTGCAAGCATGGGAGCAACTTCTTGTGGCCTCGACATGGTTGTCGATGGATCTCTCAGCTATATGACGATACAACCCAATCCGATGTGAACCAATGCGACAAGACCATGCATCCATGGCCCCCCTTATATATACACGCATATGCATATGCATGGACGTCTGAGGTGCGATCGATCAGCACAGCACCCCCAGAGAGTAGAGATGAGTTGCCAGTCTGGTACGTTTCCCGCGTCCATAGGTGCATTCATGCATGTGGCGCAGTTAGCTGTGTTGCACCGTTCGTTCGGCGGCCGGCCGGGTTGACTCGCCGTAGCGCTAAGGCTGCCGTCCCAGTACGTAACCGGATCGATTAGTGCAAGTTGGGGTTCCTTGGTGTCGTGTCACCCTAGCTCCGGCCTCCGGCGCGCGCAGCTTGACACACACGTCGTACGTACGTCGTCGTCCTACGTCCGTTTTCCAATTTCCACAGAAATAATAAAGGCGGTCGACGGTCGAGATCTCGTCGTCTCGTCCCCCGATGCTACGAGTCCACGGGACGTACGTGGAAGAACCCGTAGTATAGGCGTCTTGCTCTCTTTTTCCGGCGTGTGTACCTGATCACAAACATATTGAGCGGTGGTGCACCCTCGCCCGCTCAGCACAAGCAAACTCTCTATACAACTTTCTATCCCCTCTGCATGGGGAAAATACCTCCTCCTCACGTTGGGTCTGTTTTAGTTCTAGAAACTCCACCCTCACTCTCATGACTTTCTCCTAAACCTCACGTCGTTTATTTTGGTTCTAGAAGCTCCACCCTCATTCTCATGACTTTCCCCTAAACCGCACTTGGCTTATAAAACTACAGTTTCATACTTTCATGATACTGTAATTTTCGAAAACCACACATCATCGAAATAAACGGGCCCTTATCAGTATTCGTAGCGATATTGATAGATGTCACTTGGTATCTCAATTGCACTGTTTACCTAACATGTATAGCTAACAATTTAGCTAACTGATAGCTGAATAATATTAAAAAAGCAAGTTTGTATTGGGGAGGATGTACTGTGCTGATGCTTAATATATCTTCCTTTTCGCAAAAAAAAAAAAAGCAACCATTCCACTATTTGGACCAAACTAGTTAATATCAGCTATCTTTTTTTTTTTTTTTTTTTTTTGTGTGTGATCACGCCTAAGCTATGTAATTATTATTAGTTATGGACTATTAGATAGCTATTAGTTAGTTGCTAATGGATCCAAACAGAGCTAGACAAATGCTAATGATATTTAAAATTGAAGAAGAAATAACAGAGGAGAAGAAAACAATAGGAGAAACCAACATTAGTCAAATATATGGGGAAGGGTTACTAACTTACTATATGTGTCCATCTTCTCACAGAATGTACTTCCTCTGTTCCAAATTATAGGTCGTTTTGGCTCTTCTAAATGTATTTATTTTAATATGTATCTAGACATAGTTTATAATTAGATGCATAGCAAAAGCAATATATCTAGAAATGCCAAAACGAACTATAATTTGGAACGGAGAAAATACTATTTTGTAGGATAAATTTTAATGGAGTGTCTATATATTTATTTGTCAACATATTTTGTGTGGTCGAATCTATCCGTGTATTTAAAGTGCAAAATCCAATGGTGAAAGTTGTAGCAAACATATACTAAATCCATTTCAGATTATAGTTTGTTTGACGTTTTCAACCCTAAGTTGAACCACTCGTGTCATTCAAAAATTTGTACAAAGTATCATTTATTTTGTTGTGACATGCTTTACTAATAAAAGTTCTTTAAGAATGGCTTAAATTTGACTATATTTGCATAAATGTTTTGAATATGACGAGTGGTCAAGCTTGAGGTTAAAAAGTCAAACAAATTATAATTTAAAACGGAGGGAATATAAATATAACAGATTTAGTAAAAAAAACTTATCTGGATATGGTCTCCTCCGTTTACCAGTGCCCGGCCGAATCATTTGCTGTACCAAGTAAAATTTGATAAGTACATATAACACGAATACACGATCCATAAACGATCAACGGTAAGTTCGGCGTATCTCAGGTTGCACGGATGGCATGGCGTCTATACACACGTACGTCGTCGCTCTCCACGCATTTTCCAATTTCCACGGGAGATTGATGGCGCACCGCACGCGATCGAACAAGAAGTCCGTGTCCGGGCGGGCACCGCGGATTGTGGAACCCCGCCGGCCGGCCGGCCTCGTATTTCCTCGTGTTTGCACTTGTGGCCACCAAATTCTACCGGGCATGGAATTCCTCGCTCTCCCTGCGGTACAAGATCTAGCGCCCAAGACACGATCGAGCTACCCATCTCTATCTTGTGATTTTCTTTTCCCCAACACTGATCTCTCTCTCTCTCTCTCTCTCTCTCTCTCTCTCATCTATGCAGTTATATCCACGTGCACCTCGTATAAGCCCAGCCCTTGCGTACGTCTACGGGCAGAGAGATGTATGCAGCTTGTGTTGACGAATGACGAATAGGTACGTGGAATTCCAGGTCTGGGGTGCTAACGGATTGGACCACTGGTTTTGTATGCATTCTATTCTATACTATTAGTACTAGCTAGTATGTAGTGGATTTATTTCTGTCTCGGTTACGTTGTTTGATTTCATTGTTTCGTCAGCAGATAGAGCTGCGCCATCATATACCGTAGCGTACGGATGAGATCGAGTTGTCCCCATCGGAGGCGACAGAGCCCTTCTTGCCATCGTCATCACACGCGTCTCCGTTCTGCTCATTCCTTTCATTTTATTTCATGGGCTCAATTTAGGCACAACTATAATATACTGTATATAATAATATGTGGGCCTGCTGGAGCTTCGTTCAGATTGGGCTAATATTAGTCCAATGGATCGACTCGACAGAAAGTTAGAAACTATGACTATTCGTGTTTGAGGCCCTAAACCAGGTGTAAATTGCTTATTTAAGGTCCTAAACAAACTTAAATCAAAAAAGGGACGTGCTGGCGCTCGGACGTCCTATACCCAGGACTTGATCGGACGGTAAGTGAGGCCCAGGCCCACTCCCACCAAACGATTCGCGCCTACCCGCGTGCACTGCCCCTCGTGCCGCGCACTCCATCCCACCGGGCTCGCGTCTTGCTGTTTGCCTGTTGCTGCAACTGCAGCACCCCTGCACTTCTTGCGCGCCGCTGCTACAACTGCCGAACCCCATGCCTCTTGCACTGGCGAGCATGTGCCTGGGTCCCAGCAAGTTGCATGAGAGAGCAGCACGACCTGTTCGACCCGGCTGCATGCGGTCAGCCCTGGCCTGGTGGTGCATGTACTAGTCCGTAGTTGGGTCTCCCATGAATATTGATGCATATTGACAGGGAGTGATTCAGGACTCAGGAGTAACAATTGTTGCAACATGAAAAATTTATCAACATAGTATGTGTAGCTACTACAACATACTTTACTTGAGTACTTATGTATGCAACATCCAAATAAACTTGAAATATCAGCGCGGGCGCTCGGACGTCCTACGGAAAAATTTCCATCGGACGTCCGGCCCGGCCCACCTCTGTCTATGAACTGATCCGCTGGACACCGCCGTAGATCGCCGCTGCGGGCACAAGCTCCGTGGTCGCGCGCGCTCTCCCTCGGTCCCGTCGCGATTTGGTTCCGATGACCCACCTGTCAGCCCAACCGAGAACGCCGCCCACGCCCCCCGGCGTGCCACCGCCGCTGCTGCCGTAATTCTTGCTCCTCCAGCCACCGCTGCACCTCCGCGCCCTTGCCTTGCCACCGATGGACCCCGCGTCCGATCCGCTCTCAATCTCCCTCCGCCCGTTCCCCACCATCCCGGCTACCTCGAGCCCCAGGCCTCGGCTGCGAGGACAACGCGGCGCCATGCCGCGCCCTTCCGATCGGACCACGCCACCGCAGCTGCCGCGAGCCGGGCGCCGGGGATCGATCTCCCGCGCCGTCCTGCGGCCTCCGCCTTCTCCCAGCAGGAGGGTTCTCTTTCCGTGGGCTCATGGGGCGCCTCTCCCGCGACGCCACCTTTGTGTTCGGGAGTGGCGTGGCGGGCGACGGAGATGAGGAGGAGCTTCTCGTCCCTCGGGATCCGGTGAGGCATCTTTGGCTGAGCTTTCGGACGCAGTTCACAGGCTCGTTGGATGGTTATAGCAGGCAAAGCGACATTGATGGTCCTGGCCCTGGAGGAGAAGATACACGTCCAGTGACGGACTCCGGTGATCGCTTTGGGGCGCATGGATGCAGTTCCAATCTGTATGGAGTGTGGGGATGCGATCATTAGCTTCACCAACCTGCACTGATGAGAATGCTCGCATTGGATTGGCAAGGAGCGGACAGCTTGCCCATTCGAGATTCTGTGGATCAAAGTGGAAATTCTGGACATGGTGGTAATGCGGTAATGCCCACCATGATTTCTTTGTTTTTGGTGGACATGCTAGGTACCGTGGCTTGGCTACCAATGCAACTGAAACTAATATCAGTGAGGTACATTCAGCTGGCAAAGATAGTGTGACATGTAACTCTGAACAGCTAAATACTTCAGTTGGTAAAGATAGAACTTGCACTGAGTTCATTTTGCAGAATTCAAAGCATGTGTTTGGTTCAAGCGATAATGATCTTCCACACTCGGTACCTTGTGAAATTTCAAACATGGTGGAAACATCGGATACTGTAACCTCTAACAATTGCAAAATATAAATGCATGGCACACCTCTTTAGAAATGTGTGGATTTTTTTTTTTTTCTAAATATAGTTTATCTCATTTGTGGTTCCTTCCAAGATATGGATGTGGTCTTTATGTGATGTTTTATATGGATTTTTAGGATGGGATGAAGAAGACCGTATATTTAATTTGGTCGGTTGGTGTTTTCCAATATCCATTTCTCTTTTGTTTTTTAATTTCACTCATTCACATTTGGCATCACTTTTAGTTTTGGCCTAATGTTTTTTCTAGGTGATGGTCGACTATACGAAACATGTGGCTAGCCTCCTTCTATCGCGAATGAACGAGATCTCAATGGATGACTTCATCAAGGAGAATCGCTGAATTAGCCAAGGAGATCTCATTACTCCGCGCGTAGTTAATCTAGTGATACTAGAGTTTATTGTAGTTGGGTTTCTCATCTACGGATCATGATTTGGGTGCTACACAATTGGCATGTGAAGTATGGCAGAATCACATGAGTTTTTGTTATGCCATTTTCTAAGAATGTAATCGACCATGTTGAAATGGTATTAGTGGTCTGTTGCAATTACTTAAATCATATGTTGCAATGCTGAAAATCCAAAATAATATGTTTTTCTGTCGTTACTTCAATCGGTTGTTTCCGTGGTTTCCATCTTATGCTTGCTATGCTCCAAAATAATAAGTTGCAATGCTCCTTATTATATCTTGAGAGTGTCGATGGACCATGTTGAACTAGTATTATTTCACCGTTGCAAGTACTTACTTATGATGTTGCAATGCTCCTTAAACATGAGAGTGTCGATGGACCATGTTCAACTAGTATTAGTGGCTTTTGTTGCAAGTAATACATTGTGATGTTGCAATGCTCCAAAAGAGGTTTCGATGAAGAGTTCGGGTGATTGCGACGAAGGTAGTCTGGCCATGTGTATGACATTTGAGGGGCTTCTTGGGTGTGTTTGTGTCTCCTCTCTAGTACTCCTTGACCATACTACTTTCGGGTGCCACTACCTCCTTTTTGTACCGTGTGGAATCCCTAGCGCCGGACGTCGACGCGTGAGATACATAGACGCTTTAGTTTTGAAACCCGCCCACCCCCGTGAACACGAATAGAATGGGATCAAGATAGATTTCGCTCCACTGCTCCACGATCCTTGTTCCCCACCACGGCACTATCCCCATTGCCCCATGCACCCGATCCCTCACCCGGTCGGGATTGCAACCAGTTTGCGTGCGGTGTAGGGGGCTCCGTCTCGGCGAGCGGGCAAAGCGGCACTAGAATGGGAATGTCACGTTGGAGTCGCGGTCGAGGAAAGGATAAGGGTTGCAACGTGCAGCACGGGCGGGTCGGGTTCGGCATGCGTTGGGTCCTTTCGTACCGTCTAAACTACCTCGTCTACACTCGCCATTCACAAACCAACAGCTTTGGCACGGTTGGATTTCCTAGTGGCCCTTGCAATCCACTCCTTATCAGTTTCTTGTTATTGTCTGCCCGTGGGGGGACAATAGTTTTAATCCACTCCATGGTGTTGGTGTTCCTGCCCTAGTGCAATTGCACCATTCTCTCCCGCACTCGATCAAATCTCCCCCACGCCACATCCCTTAGCATATGTATGAGCAAAACTTGCATTAAACTAGGGTGCGGCCAAACCACCCAAGTCCCTCCCCTCTTTTGGAGCATTGCAACATCACAATGTATTACTTGCAACAGGCCACTAATACTAATTGAACATGGTCCATCGACACTCTCATGTTTAAGGAGCATTGCAACATCATAAGGAAGTACTTGCAACGCGGTGAAATAATACTAGTTCAACATGGTCCATCGGACACTCTCAAGATATAATAAGGAGCATTGCAACTTATTATTTTGGAGCATAGCAAGCATAAGATGGAAACCACGGAAACAACCGATTGAAGTAACGACAGAAAACATATTATTTTGGATTTTCAGC
The DNA here is from genome assembly GCA_015847255.1 of Hyparrhenia diplandra. Lineage (NCBI taxonomy): Eukaryota > Viridiplantae > Streptophyta > Magnoliopsida > Poales > Poaceae > Hyparrhenia > Hyparrhenia diplandra. The sequence continues at coordinate 89,558 of JADLZK010012125.1, forward strand.
ATTGCAACATATGATTTAAGTAATTGCAACGGACCACTAATACCATTTCAACATGGTCGATTGCACTCTTAGAAAATGGCATAACAAAAACTCATGTGATTCTGCCATACTTCACATGCCAATTGTGTAGCACCCAAATCATGATCCGAGATGAGAAACCCAACTACAATAAACTCTAGTATCACTAGATTAACTACGCGTGGAGTAATGAGATCTCCTTGGCTAATTCAGCGATTCTCCTTGATGAAGTCATCCATTGAGATCTCGTTCATTCGCGATAGAAGGAGGCTAGCCACATGCTTCGTATAGTCGACCATCACCTAGAAAAATATTAGGCCAAAACTAAAAGTGATGCCAAATGTGAATGAGTGAAATTAAAAACAAAAGAGATGAAACATTTTGATGAATCACGTGCATCATTCCTTTGAAACACTTGTAAAAAACTTTTTGCAACATAAGACTCAAGCAGATGAAACATTTTGATGAATCACGTGCAACATTCCTTTGAAACACTTGAAAATAAAATATGCAACATGTTCATCTTCCGGCTGATCTACTTCGCAACATACCTCATAAATGCAACATGTTCAACTTCCAGCTCCACCATGGCTCGAAGGTCCCGGTGCACCCATCCGACCATCAAGGCTCCCCACCACAGACCTCCTCTTCCACCACCCTTGTTTCCACCGCACATGCTCTTCTTCCTCCGTGGGTCGCCTCTACGGAACATAGCCACTCAATGGCACGGGTGGGGGTAGGGGCTGGTTGTTCGAAACTAGCAATCAATGAACATATATGTCAACAAAACAATAAAATGACTAAAAGAAATGAATGAATATGAAAGTAGACAAGCAAACTCATAGGCTTTGGATGTCGCCGCTGCAAAAAAGCAGATCCTTCACAAAAAGTGGGGTACACAAAATCAGTTTGAAACATTGGACATATGATCTTTGAAACATCACAAGACAATAGAATCGAAACATGCTTAATAAATGTTATGAAAAAAAAATAGAGAAGCCACAACATCTATCGATTTCATTGGCTGAACACAAAATAAATCGGGGTAAAGAAACATGTAGGAAATCGAGGAGGGCGCGATGGCAACATCTCAAACTGAAATCCTCTAGTGAATTTTGTGTTGCATTTTAAAATTCCAATACTATTACATCTGAAATCTTCTAATGAAATAGCCAAACATAAGATGGAAGTACACAGAGATGAATTACAACGGAAATCTGTTATGAAACAACAATGGTTAACTACTAATACATCTGAAACCCTATAATGAAACATACATATATGAAATAAATTATGGCAATTTGAGAGTATAAGTCTCGTGGTGTGAGAAGCTAATGGAATTATGGAGTACTCTTAAGCTATTTTCAAGAAAACTTATATAATGAGAAGGTAAAACATCAACCTACATCCAGCCATCCGTGTATGTAGCTACAAAAAACAGATGAAACATTGAGGCCAACTATTACAATATTTGTATACAACCATTGTAACATGTGCAATAACAGTATATCTATTTTTGCAACATTCATGTGAAATCCTTGAAACATACCTTTAAAACCTTTGAAACGTTTCAAAACATAAACTTCCAACATTCATCATATCCCGATAATGCCTCCGTCCTCGTCTACATCAGACCAATGCAAGCAAAGACCATCCAACCAAAAATTAAGTGTCCAAATTTAAGCCCAAAATCCAAAATTCCAAAAGCTAAAATCATAAATTTGAAGAGCAAATAAGTTAGTGACTTACTTGTGTAATATATGAATTATAATGCAATAATAAAGTTATGAAGTCATGAGGAGACATCGAAAAATGCTGCTGCAACAACTCAAAACTACTCTTGCAACACCTCAAAAACGTACGTTGCAACAAACCAAAAAAAGGGAGGAGGAGGAGAGCCCGCGCTTGGATTGGGGTTGCCCTATCGTTGTTCGCTCGAGCCGCTTGCCACCGTTGCTACTACTCCGCCTCGCCGTAGTGGAGGCGCGCCGCCGCCGCTGCCCGCCCGTCGAGTCTTTGGAGGTGCTCGGGTGAGGAGCAGTAGCGCAAGGTGAAAGGGGAAGTACATGGGGCAAGGTGGGACACGCTCAGGATGGGGATGGCGGTGGCGGTCCCCTTCAGCTGCCTCAACCGTGGAGAGAAGGAGGTCGTTGGCGTTGGATCGATGCAAGCGATGGCGACGCTCCTCCGGGCATGGGGAGATTCGCGGTGCCGACGTGCTACTTTCGGGTGCGACGAACTGGCGGACTCGCCTCTAGTCCGATGAATTGCGCCGCGGGCTGAGCTTGAAGCTCCCGGCCATGGCGGCGCTCCACCGGGCGCCCTCCCACCGGCGGCGGGTCGTGCCCTCCACCGCGGCAGGCCGAGCCGCCAAGGCCGCGCTTGAGTCCTCCCGCGGAGCTCGCCAAGGACCGGCGATACCGGACGCCCTTCCCGCGACGCGGCGGCGGAGGTGGCCTTGCCCGTGACCGTAGGATCCCGACGACGAGCACCACCGGTGCTAGCCCCGGCGGCCAGCCGAAGGGGGGCGACACTGGGGGCGCGCCGACAGCAAATTAGGAGGTAGAGTCGCCTCCTTGGCGTATTTGCCCAGCGACGGCGCACTTACCCACACGCCGGGCGATAGAGAGAAGTAGGCGGTGCGGCGACTCGGCTGCGGTGATGGGAGCGGCTCGCGATGGGGGGAGCGGCGCAGAGAAGGAAGGGGGAACAGATTAGGATGAGTGCGCGTGGGATCGGGCTGGGCTTGGAGCACGCGTGTTCGGCGCGATGGGGAGCTCGCCGGCTAAGGCGCAGTCCCTCGTATCTCGCGGCGGCGTCGAAGCGGCGGCGCGGCGGGCGGCATGCGATCGCGGTGAGCGAGTACCACGTGGCGGGCGAGCGGCGTAGGGACGGAGTCGCCCGCAGGGGGGGTGTCGCGACGAGCACGAGCAGCATCACCGCCGGCGATGGGAGGGAGCGAGCCGAACACGGCCGTGGCCGGCGAGTGCCGGGCGTCGAGCCCCATGTTCCCATCGGCGGCGGGGGAGAAGAAAGGGAAAGGATAAGTTTGGCCCGTGAACAGGAAATGGGGAAGAGATAAGGATTTCGGCGCCACGACGCTTCTTGGTGGGCCGTGGGCTCGCATAGCGTCCGACACGAAGTCGGACGTGCAATGGACAGCATTACCGAATCAAAAAAGCCGTCAACTACAAAGTTTCGAGAGATCTACAATTTTGCTTTAACGAAGTTTCTCCATCCAAGATCATCAAGGACCCGTCGGACACTGGTGTTGTAAAATCTCTATTTGCCCGATATGACCCACAAGATAATTTCCAATGAAAACATTACAAAGTTTGTAACTTTTCGAGATCTATACAACTTCCATGTTAGTAGTTTCTCCATCACTTCACCACACTATCACTTGTGTTTAGATTCCCTCTAAAGCTGTCCACATATTATAGAAAAACCGAGTATAAATTGTCTCTTTCAGACCCTTAATCGAGCGTAAATTGCTTGTTTGAGACCTTAAACGAACTCAAATCGAAAAGTCATCGATTACAAAGTTTCATAACTTTTGAGATCTATAATTTTGCTTTAGGGAGTTTTGAATATCCAAGATCATCAAGGACATGTCGGCCACTAGTATTGTAAAAGCTCTATTTGCCTGATATGGCCCACTAAATCTATACCTACTAATAAAGAGAGAAAATTTCTTGACCCCCTCTTTTTGGGTCTGCCTTTTCTGCCTCGGTCCAGGGTCGATACTTATTGTATATATGTCTGTTTCCTAATCCCTAATAATAAAAAGATCCTTCTATTGGCTTGCTTTCAGCCCAGTTACGGCCCATATGCTTATGGATCGGCCTCCACTGCAACTCTCAAGTCTCAACGCGGCAGGTTTGACACGTACCGGCTACCTCTGCTGCTGCGACGTTCCGCCGCCAGCGCTGGGCCCGCCGCCGTCCTCGAAGCTCAACAAGGAGAAGCTGTTCATCCTGGACCTAGAGCAGAAAATTGAGGCGAAGCTCGTGCCCATGGGTGGCAGCGGAAACTTTGTGTCTTATGGAGTTCTTGACTGACTTGACACGCGAGGGGGTCGACATTAAAGGATGCCTTGGCGACGGAGACAAATATGTGCTTCGCCTCACCACCTTCCGCGTCAAGTATGGCGGCAAGCTCAACATCACCGAACGCCGGCCTGCGAGCGAGTACAAGCTATCCAGGTTTGTTGACATCTTTGAGACGCAGGCGTTCTGGATGTAACAAGCCGTGACGTTCGATGGTGATATGATGATTTCTGAAGAAGGTGCCTTTTGAGCTGCTGCTCTGCTCAATTGCCATCTCGACATTTGCCTCTGCTCCTGCTCAGGACATTCTACGCTTGATAATAATTAGTATTAATTTTATTCACTCGAGCACTAGGGACCAATGCATCTATCCCTTCCAAAATTCAGCAGTTTTATTGTTTTATTTCAATTGAACACTGCAACTTGCAAAAGCGATCTCTAAAATTCAGCATTTAAGCTTTAACCAAACAGGTTCCGTGTGCGTAAAACAAGTTGTGAGTAAACGCCTAAACATCCTATATTTTTTATCAATTGAGAAAAATGACATATAATAATTATTTAATCTCTAAGCACTTCCTAGAACAATGTGACCAAAATTTAATCTTAACATCAATTGAGAAAAATGACATATACTCCCTCAGTTCTAAATTATAAATCGATTTGATTTCTTTGGTTCTTCCATTTAGTTATAATTTGGAACTAGGGATAATAATTAATAATCGCTAAACATTGCTTTAGAACAACATGGGTCATGATCGTGAACTTTCCAATTACAAATCATCCAATTATATGTATACGTACTAGACCCGTTGCAACGCACGGACATTTTTCCTAGTAATTTTAAATGAAAAAAATGTCAATTTCAGAGTTTTCAGAACTAGTCGATCGTTCAGACACGAGGTCCAAAGAAAATGAGTGGAATGGAATACACAATGGACTTGCAAATTTTTGCGTGATCCAGAAAAAAACGTGTAGGAATGGACATGTGACACCACAAAGCATAGTATGTATGTAAATGAAATCCTCACGTTCTTGTAACTTTACAATGCTTGTTCTCGAATAATTGAATGAAATATAATGTACGCATTGTACTCGAAATAAATCAGTTAGCATCATATAGCATAACAAGTTTATTTTGAATCTTTGAAATAATTTAAAGAATAGTTCTCTTGTTTTCACTACCGGAAAACGACGGGATAAACCGGAGCCTTGCTAGGATAGAAGAGCCCAAAGTTCCTCTCCGTGAGCTCCCCGGGCTTCTGGTCCTCGTTGAACATGGCGAACACGTACGTCTCCAACAGCCCAGGCCTCTTGGGCGTGCCCTTCCCGGCGTGGTCGATCAGGTTCTGAACGTACGTCTGCGCGTTCTGCACGGTGGCCGCCGCGCCGCCGGCGGACGGCCACCCGCTCTCGGACACGACGACCCTGACGGTGGGCGCGCTGGCCTTCTCCAGCGCGGCATGCACCGAGTCCACCATGGCGTCGAACAGGTTCGTGTACACCAGACCGCTGCCCGGGTCCCTCACCGTGGTGCCTGGCTGGAACAGCGCGTAGGTGAGGCTTACGTCGCCCGAGTTGCTGCCCCGGTAGGCGAAGTACGGGTACACGTTGGCGAGCAGCGGCGCGCCGGTGGACGCCAGGAACCGCGCGACGTCCGCCATGTAGGGCTGCGCGAACACGCCGCTGGAGGGTGGGAACGAGTTGGTGACCACGTCGAGCCTCACGCACGTCGACACCTTGATGCCGTCGGCGCCGTCGAGCCCCGCCGCGGACAGCGCGGCCTGCAGGTTCCGCATGGCCGGGAGGATGGTCTGGGCGGCGGCGGTGGCGTCGACCTCGTTGCCGACGGCGATGTACAGGATGTTCACGTCCGGGTGGTAGGCGCGGACGTTGGTCTGGACCCACGACGTCGCGCACGGCGCGCACGTGGCGAGGTTGGCGATGTCCTCGTTCGCGACGCCGAGGACGAGACCGATGCCCGAGCCGCGCAACGCCTCCATCACCTTGCTGTCGGGGAGGTAGACGCGCATGTTGCTGATGCCGTTGGATTTGTAGAGCTGCACGACGTCGCTCGGCGGCGGGAGGTCGTCGGCTACCATGCCGTAGCACACGCCATGGGAATGCACACCTGCAGCACGCATTGCAACCGTGTAACATGGCTCGTCAATAGGACATATATATATAATCGTTTCAAACAGATGTAAATATAGATTGATATCAACTGTTAGAGATTTCCTTGCATTATATTCCTATATCCTATATATACAAAATGCTTCTGCGTAATAAAGTCTTTGATGTCACACGATATTTACAACACCTAATAATAAGAAAGGATACGGTATCATGCATCTAGTTGTGTATCTGGTTTAGTTCACAACTACTTGTAATTCCATCATGAAAAAAAAAAATAAAAAAAATGCATCCAAATTCAATACAAACACGTAAAGTACTGTTGCATAGTGCTATGTTTTTTCAGTCACCGTCAACAAACATGAAAGCTCTGCCTTTTCGAACCACCAAAACTTTGAACAGATGAAAGTATTTATATATATGTGACTAGTTCGCCGATAGATTCGTTGTAAAAAGGCTACTTGGGGTCAAAGAAGCATGCAATCCAACATACCTGAAAGAAGGGAGGCAAAAACTCCAACAACAATTGCTCCAACAACCAGAGGAGCAAGGATTTGCACAATCGCCATCTTGCAGCCCAAGACTCAAACTCCTAAAGGACAATGGTAGAATTAATAAGCTAATAGCTAGTGTTTGTATGCAATGTACGATTAACACACCAGCACCCCTGAATTTATAGTGTACTAGTTCTACCCACCCGGGGTTGGTGGCGACGTGTGGATTCCTGATTTCATTTAATGTGGTAAACCAGAGCATGCATGGTTGTATTTACAAATGATCATGACCTATCTTTGAATTTACTTATTCCACGGTCTTTTGACACCCCTTTCTTCTCTAATTTTGAATGTATAAACATTGGCAAAATTTCATCAAAAAAAAAAAAAAAAAAAACATTGGCAAAATACCTTGTATGTGCCACCTGCCCACCTCAAAATATCTGTCATTCCAAAAAGAGAAGTTATTAGCCGTCCTAATGCTGAGTTTTGATATGTGCCGATTCAAAAAAGATTTCCATTTGAAAAGGAGCTCATGGGCTGGCTAATATGTTGTGGTGTTTTCATACACGTTCCACATTAAAACTTACCATTGCAGAAGAGAAGTAGGATCTAAAGCTGGAAATTATGAGGTTTGAAAGATATATATGCCACCTCGAAACTTCACCTGTGCGTATATAGTGCCAACTACAGAGGTGGAGATCTAGCTAGACACTGAAAGTTGGCAGCTTGTTAGGTTTTTTGCAAGAGAAAGCTATATGCCACCTCAAAACATGCCAATCACAGGCTACTATTGAAAATAATTGATTTGTATAAGCGGGACTAATGTGTTCCCAATCTAGAGGATAGCTACTACTATATATATTAGCCATTTTGCCCCCCCCCTCCATCCAGTTCTTTGATTCTTGTCGTTTTGGACATCGACACGATATAAACTTTGACTGAGAAAAGTAAAAATAGGAGGAATGAGAGGTGGATGAGAATATGAGTGTTGGTGTTTCGAACTAGCACCAACGAGTAATCATATGTGCTTAGGTGTCTAGCTCGGATGGTAATGGGATCGAGACATGAGGGATTATTCTGGTTCAAGCAGAATGTCTCTAGTCCATCGGTGAACGTGGGGCTCATGGGTTTTTACTTTGGTTTGTCGTAGGGGTGTACAAACGGTCGAGAGAGGGAGAGGTCCCCAAGTCTCCGATGAGTGCGTGTGTGTGTGTGCGCGCTCAAAGCGGCTTGAGTGTGGATACCCCTATGAAAAGCCTACCACCCATTTTATAGTTGAAGAGGAGAGCAGTGTTACAATCGTTGCCGTGGAGAAGAACAAAATGAGGAGATAAAAGAAGAAGATAATAAAAACCGGGAAGGGGTAGTCCAAGCCATTGTCTTCCTTTCCTCCATGCTGGCGGTGCTCTAGGTCATGACACCAGTATGACGTTGCTCATCCCTCTTCAGTATGTCCCGATCGATCGGGTCATGAGTGGCAGCATCGGGGTAGGAACAGTGACGCTCGTACGATCTGGCTGATCTAGGTATGGCCCTCGTTCCCATTACGGAAATGGGATGACCCATGGGGGAGGCCCGATTGGATATTGTACGCGGGTTTAGGGTACTGCGGTGTTCCCATACTGTATTGTCTCGTCTAAGTGGTTGGACATCGTACATTGGGCGTCGGCCTAGTCCGCTATTGTATCGTCCCGTCTGAGTGGTTGGACACGACACTGGTCAGATCTAGCACGTCTCCCATACAGAGTGGTTAAAAAGGAAGTGTGAACCCTGGGGTATGCCTCTGTCCCTAGCATGCCGGGCAGGCCAATGTGCTTGATGTGCCCGAGACCTACCTATCTTGGAGGGTTCCTTCGCGGGATCCCCCTCGGGGTGAAACGGGCGGGCTTGCGCCCACAGCCCTGGGCTCAAGTGAGGCGTGAATCTTACCCAATGTTTGGAAAGGGCGGGTTTATCCCTTCGTAGGACTGATTCATTCGGTCCCATAGTTGTCATAAATAATGACCCTACCATGATATTTATATCCGTCAATGAGATACATTAATCATCCGTACTTTCAAATTCAAAGCTAACTGGTAAGGAACTTTTTTTTTTCCAACACTGCTCGTCCAACACCCTAGCGTAACCAAACTCAAAAGCCCCACTTCACTCTCAGATACTCCTCGTCATCTAGCCAAAGGCACGTATCCACTAATTCTATAATGACGGCTATATGTTTCATCTAAAAAATAACGACAATTCTCTTTCCGTCCTTAGAGAAAAAAGAAAGTATTATTTCTAAGAAACAGGAGTTTTCAGTACCAAAGCTTAAACCATTTTTTTTTTTTTTTTTTTTTTTGCGAATTAAGCATAGTTCCTTGGTGGAATCTGTTCATCCGGTTTCAAGCATCAAGCTTAACATGGGTGACCATATTTCTCTATATTTATTCTGAAATTTAAAAACATTATTATTTTTTCATTGGTAGAGGTTGTGTCCATCGATATCGAGACATCACATTGACTCCATAGTGAGATGTATCAGATCAATCATTCGGATATGCTCATATAGCTAGAGTTTGTGCGTTTGTATTTAATCTATTTTTTTCTTCTAAACTTGGCAAAATTTAAAATGTTTCAAGAGTTGAAAAGCAGGTGTCCGCCGCCTCCAGGCCACGTCCATGGACAAGTAAGGACAGCCCATAAGTGTGTGACGGCCCACCTGGAAGATGCAGGAGCCAATGGAACCCAAGTCGACAGGCCCAGCTGAGTTACAGGGATGCGTCACCGTGGCGGATCCACCGAAATGGCGACGGTGCCTGCCGACTGCCGAGCTCTCCGGCGCGGCTAGCTCCGGCCTCCTCCGCTCAGATTTCTTGTCCCCTTCCACTTCCTCCCCAAATCCCCATCCATCCATGTATCCAGAACCTTCGAGTGTATTCTAGAATATCAATTTATTACTCTGTGTATCAATTCGGCTGTACCAGCATCTGCGTTCGTATTCAGATTTCAGAGTTGTTGCGATCCAGGAGCAACCACCACCGCGCCGGAATCTGAGTGAACATGACAACGAAGAAGATGTTGGCTGAAATCCTTAGCGAAGCTGGAGGAGAAGAACGCTCGGTGGCGCAGGTACGCTGAAGCCACCGGTCCCACACCCATGGGCACCAAGGACTGCAAGCAAGCGTTGGGTCACCAGGGGTGCTGTTGCGAGCTTCAACAAGCCGGCGACGTCTCCTTGGCGTCGTCCATGGCTCCTCGACCTCTAACGATGCCCCAGGACGTCGCTACCGCCAGCCCAACAGCGGCCACCGACCACATCTGCGCAACGCACACCAAGTGTTCGCGTTTTGTCGCGACCAGGACGCCTATGTTCCAAGGACATGATCGGCCTTGTCAAAGTCTGGAGGGATCGTTTCACCACAATTGCTCAACGACGTCGGCCCTGGCACACTGTCAGATGTGGTGCCTCCTCACAATTCATCCAACAGAATGTCATGTACAGTTCACCAATGCTGAGGAAATTACTTGTGATTCATCCGACCCTGTTTCACCATGGATCATGATGAAGCCCTCACCACCGTCAATGGAAGTGGGAAATGTAGATAACTGTGTTGAGATATGGCTTGTCTGCCCTTTTGACAGCAACAAAGCCATGAGAAGGGCCAACGAGAGTTTCACCCACAGCACTGCAGTTCCAGCAGACGCAGAACATAGCTGGCCAAGCGGCGCCACTTCTTTCAAATCAGATTTCGCAGCAAGTGCATCCTCAATTTCAGCAGCAGCCTTACATTGCAAACATCTCTGAGAGCACAATCTAAGCGCAGGGTCAGTCTGAGTTCCTGACACAGGCACACAGAAGATCCGACCCAGCCAGTGGTTCAATAAGCAGAAGCCCCAGCTACAATCCTTGAAACAACAGCAAGAATCACAACAGCAGCAATCAGAGTGTCTGTCTGCAAGGTCCTCAACATCAACTATAATACACTAGCAGAACAACATGACCAACTACCAGTCTCTAATGCATTATCAGCGTTTTCTCAGCTGTCGTCAGCCTCTCGGTCTTGACATGTGGCGCTGCAAACAATATTACCTTTCTCACAGGCAGAGCTGCAACCTTTGTCTGGATGCTTTGCTTCTGGACTGGGGCAAGGTCTCAGAAAACAAAAAATCAATATCCTGCCGGGAGCTGGAATAGATTCTTTGCTTGTAGTGGTTGCCGTGTCGGAGGAACAAAGCTCCCGCTTGCTTTTGCACAGAATAAAGTGAAATGCAATATGCTAAAATCATGTTCTGAAGCTTCGGAAAAAGAAAGGAAAATGGGGCCCATCCACCAGTGCCTTGTCCAATCGTCTTCTAACAACATCCCAGTGCAGCTGGTCGATCACACCTCAGGTAGTGTGTATATATATAAGTGGTTCCCCTGCACTTACTCCTGCAACGAAGACACACGTCAGACATTTGCTCCATTGTTCTCTCGTTACAGTCCAGCTCCCAGCCTCCCACACCGTGGTTCCTTTTCACTTCTTTCAGCAGTACTGTCCCCAGGTGTCTTTGTGAGGAACGATGGAGATCCCCATCTCCTCCATCCCACTGCCACCTCCTCCACCATCCTCCATCTGATCGCAAGGGCAGCCCACTCTCCTGCCTGCATTGCTTTTCAAGGTTCCAACGCGCCTTCACCGCCTCGGTGTCCACTAACCGAGGCAGCAACATCCCTCTGCTCTGTGCCTCTGTGTGTGTATTATTAAAACCTTTCGACCATTTCTAATCCATTGCAGCAACAAGCATTAGCAGCGTCTAATAGGCCGTGTGTCTCATTTGCACTACTAGTGACTAACTAATTCCATTGCACGCATTATGGTTGATCTCTTGCAGTTGCAGCAGCGTCCGACACTTGTCTGAATAAGTTAAGTGATCATCCATGGAGTATGCCATTGGCGCTGCGCGCTGGGTGGTTGGCAAGGCGCTGAGCCCCGTGACGGACGGCCTGCTGGAATCGTGGACGGCCAGCTCCGAGCTCGGCCCTAATGTCCAGGAGCTCAAGATGGAGCTGCTGTATGCAGAGGGGATGCTGAACAACGCCCGTGGCCGGGACTTGCGCAACCGCGCGCTGGAGCAGCTTCTGCTGCAGCTCCGGAATGTTGCGTACAGAGCCGACGACGTGCTGGACGAGCTGGAGTACTTCCGCATCCAGGACGAACTGGATGGAACGTACGAGACCACCGACGCCAAAGACCATGGCCTCGTTGGTGGCCTCTTCCTCAACACTAAGTACACCTTGAGAGCCGTCACAAGTAAGCTAATAAAGTGTCCATATCGTACTAACTAATTGTTCTACGAGCTGCATGCATGCTGACAAAAGAACAATTCATGCGTAACTATAACCAGAATGCCTCTCCTGCGGTGGCTGCTCATGCTGTGGAGGAACAACTCTTGACGATGACCAGGAGGAGGCTAGCCAGGGATGCATGGCTAACGCCATTTCAAGCGCTCGCAACACCGCCCAGGCTGTCGGTAAACGCATCCCTTGCCCCTCTCTCCCAAGGAATTGGTGTTCCAAGGCACACCAGAGAGAACACGTTGTTCCTGCACCGAAATTAAAATTTGACAGGGTGGAAATATCCCAAAGGATGAAGGATATTGTAGAGCAGCTAAAGCCCTTGTGTGCTAAGGTCGCCACCATCCTTGAGCTAGAGATATTTGGCCTTAACCATACCATGGCACACAACGTAGCTGCCGGAAGACCCAAAACAACCCCTGAAATTATAGAATTCAAGTTGTACGGGAGGGATCACCTGAAAAATAATCTAGTATATGACATCACACATGGTAAATATTGTGCCGACAGCCTTACTGTGGTTCCAATAGTTGGTCCGGGGGGTATTGGGAAGACAACATTCACACAACATATATATCAAGAAGTGAGCAACCACTTCCAGGTCTTGGTATGGATATGTGTCTCACAAAATTTCAATGCAAATAGGTTGGCACAAGAGATTAAGAATAAGATACCGGAAAGTGAAAAAAGAAAACAAGAATGCAAGTGATGAAGAGTTAATCCAAATTAGATTGCACTCCAAAAGTTCTTGCTTGTCTTGGACGATATGTGGACATATCATGACGATGAGTGGAAAAAGCTACTAGCTCCATTTCAGAAAGTAGGAACTACTGGGAATGTGGTTATAGTGACCACAAGAATCCCGAAGGTAGCAAATATGGTTGCAACAGTAGGCTGTTTTGTAAGACTGGAACGCCTAGAAGATAAAGATTGCATGCCATTGTTCCAAGCATGTGTTTTCGGTGACCAGCAATCATGGGAAAAACATGCTGATTTGCATAATCTTGGGGATGCAATAGTTAAGCTGAAGGGTTTTCCTCTTGCAGTCAAAACTGTTGGTAGAATACTGAGAAATAAACTTACTTTGGACCATTGGATAAGAGTTTTAGAAAGTAAAGAATGGGAACTTCATAGTGGTGATGATGACATCATGCCAGCATTAAAGCTTAGCTATAATTATCTTTCTTTTTGATCTGCAGCAATGCTTTTCTCATTGTGCTTTATTTCCTGAAGATCATGAATTTGGTAGAGAAGAGTTAATTAGCTTCTGGATAGGATTGGGGTTACTAGATAACTGTGATCAGAACAATAGGATTGAAGATGTTGGATCAGATTATTTGGACGCCTTGATTGATCATGGATTCTTCCAAAAGAGTGAAAACGAGGATGCCCATCCTAATTATGTTATCCACGACCTACTGCATGAATTAGCTGTAAATGTTTCAGCAAATGAGTGTCTAAGTATTCATGGTTCCAATGTGAGGCCAATACAAGTCCCCACATCCATACGTCATTTGTCTATCTCTATAGATAACACACATGTTAGCGATAGAATGGCCTTTGAAAACGTTAAGACAAGCCTCACTGTACTCAGCAAAAAAATCAAAGTTGAAAACTTGCGTACTTTGATGCTATTTGGGCAATGCCTTGGAAGCTTTTCCAAAACTTTTAGTGATTTGTTTAGAAAAGCAAAGTCCCTTCGTGTTATTCTTTTATCTGGGAAATCTTATGATCTCGAGGATCTATTGTGCATCTTTTCGCCACTTATCCATCTTCGCTACTTAAGGATCATGATGGATGATTTTGATGATGCCCTCAGCAGTAAAATAAGTCTACCCAGCAGTATACAAAAATGCTATCACTTGATGGTCCTAGATATAGAAAAATGCTATTGTGACTTTGGTTCTCTGGGAAGAGAGATGAAAAATCTTGTGAAACTTCGTCATTTTTTCGCCCTTGGTGACAGCTATTACTCTTCAATTTTTGAGGCTGGAAAACTGAATTCTTTACAGAAGTTAAGTTGTTTTGAAGTCAAAAGAGAAACAAATGGTTTTGAATTGAAGCAACTAGGGCAACTGCGAGGGCTCAAAGGGTCGCTGATAATTAAGAATCTTGAAAGAGTAGAAAATGTAAAGGAAGCAGAAGAAGCAAAATTAGTACACATGAACCACTTACATGGGCTAAGGTTACATTGGGAAGATAGGCAGTCTATTAAGGACGCAAAACTAGAAGAAAATATGCTGGAAAGTCTTAAACCACATAGTTACCTTCGAGAGATATCCATTGAAGGACATAGAGGTACTTCTTGCCCAAGCTGGCTAGATGAAGATCTCTCCATTAGTAACTTGGAGTTTCTTTGTCTAGACGGTGTGGCCTGGAAAAAATTTCCACCTCTTGGGGAGTTGTGCACGACTAATGAGCATGGTGAAGAATGCATAAGCTATATCACAGGCCCAAGGTTTCTGAATCTGAAAAGGATAGAACTTGATCGTTTACCAACACTAAAAAGGTGGCATGGAAATGGCAACTCTCAATTGTTCTCCTGTCTTGAGGAACTCACGGTTAAATGGTGCTCTGAACTTCTGGAGTTACCATTTTCACATTGTACTTGCAGTCAAGCAGAACAAAGGTTTCCGAAGCTGCAGAAAATATGTATTTGGAATTGCCCAAAATTGTTGTCACTGCCACCTATTCCTTGGACTATGGATCTGAGCATAGCTAACATCGTTCAAGTGGCTACTGGTATCAATAGGTTATTTTACAACAAAAAAATATTAGATATAAGGGGGTATCTAGATAGTATCTGGAATGAGTTGTCTTTCCATAACCTGAGTCAAATAGAGGAGTTACGTGTCTCTGGGTGCCCACCTATGCCTCTATGGCACATGCAAATGCTATCATCTCTGAAGATAGTAACAGGCTGGGAATGCTAGTGGGAAGGAACTGACACAGCTGATGTGTTATTTCCCCAAGCTCAGAAGTTTGTTCCTGTGGCCGTCTAAAGGTGATAGTAACGCTGAGTGCCAGATTCCAGTTGAGTCCCTTGACATAACTCGTTGCGATGCTAGTGGGAAGGAACTGACACAGCTGATGTGTTATTTCCCCAAGCTCAGAAGTTTGTTCCTAGCTAAGTGTAGAAAGATAACAGAGTTGGGTGTGGCAAAGAAGCTGACGACAGCAAAACATGCACCTCTGCCATCTGCTTCAGCTTGCAAAACAGAGGACGCACACGTTGGACAAGAGAGGCAACAAACAAGAGGAAAGGAAATAGAAACAGTAGATGAAGGCGAAGGACTGCTTCTTGTGCCTCGTGAGATGCTAACATTGAGGATTTATTATTGCCCAAATCTGAGGCTCTGCCTAGGCACGCTCGACGATAGCACAGAAGCCAGAGAAGAAGGGCTCCAAGGCCTGCGCTCTCTCACATTATTGAAGGTATCTGGTTGCCCTGAGTTCTTCGCCTCCAGTGCGTCCTCTCCTTATTCCCTTTTCCCGGCCTGCCTGCAAAGGCTGTTTATCTCTCGTTGTACCAACCTGACATCATTGGTTACATCTGAGTTCTTCACCTCTAGTGCATCCTCTGCTTATTCCCCTTTCCTGGCCTCCCTGCAAAGCCTGGTTATCACTAAGTGTACCGATCTTACAGCAGGCGAGGGCTTTTGGGAACTCTTCGCTCAAGGTCGCCTCACAGAATTAAAGGTCCATGGATCCCCCAAATTTTTTACTTGTACAGACACAGGGCCCTCATCACGGCGGAACCAACAGGACCTTCCTCATTACTCCAGATCGTGTGAGCTTGAGACGGATGATATAGCAGGAGTCCTTGCTCAGCCCATTTGCGCTCGCCTCGCTCCCTTCCTCACCAAGTTAGTCTTTCGGGGAGACGACGACATAGAGCGCTTCACGGAGGAGCAGGAAGCAGCCCTCCAAATCCTCACCTCGCTCCAGGAGCTTCAAATTTGGGGCTTCCCTAAGTTGCAATCCGTGCCCGCAGGGCTAAGTGGGCTTCCCAACCTCAAGAGATTTGAGATCAGATCCTTGGACTCCATCCGGTCTATACCCAAGGACGGGCTCCCAAGTGCACTTACAGAATTAAGGATCCAGGAATGTACATCCTTCCGATCAATTCCCAAGGGCAGCCTCCCAAGTTCACTGCAAAATTTGGAGATCATTGGTTGCCCAGGCATCCGATCGCTGCCCAAGGACGGCCTTCCAGATTCCCTTCGACTATTAGATGTCAGTGGGTCGAACGAGGAGCTGAGAAGGCAGTGCCAGAAGCTGAAAGGAACAATACCAATTGTCATAGTCAAAGCAGCATGGTGACTGAGGTAACAAAACAAAACATTCCCCTCTCTAATTTCCACACACCAATTGCCCCTTTGTCCTGATTGCTCTCAGGCCTAGTTTGTTTGAAAAAAAAAAAGTTGCCCCTTTGTATTTACTAATCTTGTGAACCAAATTAATTGTCTCTTTGGTTAACCCACTGTGTGCAGGGTTCTTCTTCGATATGTGCTTTCTTATGGACTTCATAATGATCTCTTCCATCCAATGCTTCTCAGATTCCAAGAATGACGACATCGATCAGTACCTTCCATCGTGGAATAAATTAAACTGGTAGGTCGCTATGCATACCTCTCTAGTAATTCAATTGACATGATGCAGATCCACCGATTATTGTTTTGGTAATTCGGTTACTTTTTTTTTTTTATCTTTGAACGAACTGGATTGTTTCTATTGTTTTGGTTACTTGGTTTCTTTCATTTTCTGGTCTCTGAATGAGGTTGTATTTGCACTATTGTTTTTTTCTCAACTACACTTTATACTATCCGTTTGACATTTTAGTTGTGGATATATACCCTCCAGCACAAATCACTTTCCTTACACTCAAAACCTCTTAGAAATTTGGTGCCTAATTCTTGGATTAAAAAAATGTTGCCGCAACAACTTGTCTACCTTGTATGCTCTTTTTCCTCATATAAATAATGAGCGTAAGAATTTTTAACTAGCATGTTGTATTTCAGATCATATTAAGGGGATATATCAGTTACCTGATTGCCTGTACTACCCTTTTTAGTAAGCTTGGCAGCACTAGGAATAGGATGCATATAAGCTATAGTGTAGCCGGCACTGTCTTCTTTCAGTGCACATGTATTCAGATTACATGATAAATGCAAGTGATCATTATGTACAAAAACATTTACTTCATCTCTTCAATCTTTGTGCCAGGAGAGTAGCGGGCCTATACAACTGCAAGAACTTTATTCATTTCACTGAAGCACCATGCTAACCGCAAGAATATCTCTGGCTTCATGGGTAAACTTGTCGAGTTGAATCAGTTACCATTGTGATTGGTGGCAAAGATGAGTCCTTGCAGGAAATAAAAGATTGAACAAAGTCCAGCTCTTGCTTCATCAGTAGCTTGAGGAACTAGAAATAAAAGGTGCTGGCAGTGCTCACGCACACAAGAACACGAGGAACTACACATGAAAGAATGTCTCCAAACACAGCTCCCTTTTTTGCTTCTTGCTCAGTGAACAGAGGATGGGCAGTTGAGAGGTTTTCTGATTCAGCAGTGGGATTTTTACTTCTTGTTCAGTGTACAATGGTTGGGCAGTTGAGAGGTTTTCTGATTCAGCAGTGCGATTTTTACTTCTTGCTCGGTCAACAGTGGATGGGCAGTGGAGAGGTTGTCTGATTCAGCAGTGAGATTGTTTGGAATCCGTTCTGCCAAGCACAGGTTATTTGGATATCTAAGTTTGCCGGTTATGTGCAGAAATCAGAAAGGGGCATACCAGAATTGCAGATTCCTTTTCCTGAAGTGGTTTACATCTGTGTTAGATCTTGACAAAGACTGTGATTGCTGATGCTTTAAGCCACATATGTTCATTATTGGTGTCCGACTGTTGGTTGTAATCTCCAGAGATTTTGAGGAGACTTGTACCCATTACTATTTACAGTAAGAAGTTAAGCAATGGACCATATTGGTCCCGTGGTTTTTTACTCCTCATCTTGAGGAGGTTTTTCCACGTAAAATCATTGTGTCAACATTTATATTGCTGAATTTTTTTTTTTTTAACATAAAAACAATCTTTATAAATCTGATCAGACAATCACATCAAGGTGATTAAATCAATCGAGATCTCATAGCTAGGATGCTCAGAGCTTATGATTATTAAAGAATAATAACGATACGACGCATGAGATTGAAAATTTTTGGTTTGGCTTCCATAATCAAACAGGGCTTTAATCCCTCCTCATTTTACAGCTACTTACTCTTTTAGCGATTAGTGATTATTGGCAATATACCCCTGACAGTAAAAGACAGTAGTATGCACTGAGTCTTTGCATCCATACGTTCTGAATTTCGCGAAAAGAAACCAAGAACATTGACTCGTCCTCCTCATCATCATATCATCAGCATAAAACGGTTTAGCAACAAACATCAGGTCTAGTTCTCACAAAATATTGATGAGGTCCTTCGTTTGTAGATTATTATTCACTTTCTTTCATCTCGTTATTTTATATATAGCAAGGAGAGACAGAAAAAAATACTTTATATAGTATGTACTCCTGCGTAGTTTTAATTTCCTGCGAAATTAATAGGGTAAACAAGTGTCTTGTCCGGATTGAAGAGCCCAAACTTCTTCTCCGTGGGGTCGCCGTCCTTCTGGTCCTCGTTGAACATGGCGAACACGTACACCTCCATGGCTCCCGGCTTCCTGGGCGTGCCCTGGCCGACATGGTTGATGAGGTTCTGGTTATACGTCCGCGCGTTGTCAACGGTGGCGCCCTTCCCGTCAGCGGACGGCCACCCGCTCTCCGACACCACGACGTCGACGCCGCCTGCGCCGGCCTTGTCCAGCGCGGCGCGAACAGCGTCCACCATAGCGTCGAAAAGGTTCGTGTACACCAGCCCATTGGCGGGGTCCGTCACCGTCGTGGAGCTCGGCTGGAACAGCGCGTAGTTCAGGTCGATGCCGTCGCTGAAGTCGTATGCGAAGTAAGGGTACACGTTGACGAGCAACGGCGCGCCGTTGCCGGCGAGGAACTGCACGATGGGCGACATCGCGGTGGGGTCCTTGAACACGCCGCTGGACGGCGGCGAGGAGTTGTCGATCGCGTCCATTTTCAACGCCGTGGAAACCCGGATGCTGCCGGCGAGGCCGGCGGACGCGAGCGCGGCTTGCACGTTCTGCATGGCCTGGAGCACCGACGCCGCGCCGGGGACCTCGTTCCCGACCACGACGTACCTGATGTCCACGTCCGGGTAGTAGGCCTGCACGTTGTCTTGGACCCACGACGCGGCGGCGGCGGGGTTGAGGCGAACTCGCCGACCTTGTCGTTGCCGACGTCGAGGGCCAGGGTGATGCCCGAGCCGCGCAGCGCGGTGAGGAGGTCCTGGTCGGCGAAGTAGAAGCGCATGCTGCCGATGCCGTTGGACTTGTAGAGCTGCACCACGTCGCTCTTGGAAGGGTTGGAAGAGAGACCGCTGCCTATCACGCCGTAGCACACGCCGATGGCTCGCACACCTGCACGCATAGATTCATCAGTGAATCGACGGTTTCTTCTACGCTCGATTCATGAATGCGCATGGTTCTTCGATCATCGGAGCTCATGAAGATGGATATACTTGTAGCGGCGGCGGCGAATGATGCAACAACCATTGCTGCAGCAAGCACAGGAGCGACGCCTCGAGCAGCCATCTTCCTTCGACGCCGGCGTCTCAATGCTCATCACGACGTGATCCTGCAGAGATTTATACCCGTCCGTTCAATGTCCATGCCTGACTCTGACTTCCTGATGGAGCTTGGAAACTACGTGCTGTAGGATTAGCCGCAAGACCGGGACAGGGTCAGCTGATGGAAGAAAAATCTCGCCGTCTTGCGTAGTTGCGTACGCTTGAGCATACCGTTGGTGCAGCCGTGGCAACCGAAGCAGCCATCAGTGTGGAGGTCTTGCAACCTCGGCGAGAAGAGCGGACAGGGACGCGCCAGAGAAGGCGCAGACTTCGAAGAAATCTTCCGGTCCGAACGGACAGACCCTATCCGGGGACCTCTGCAAGACTGCACAAATTTTCCAAGGGCGACCACCGACCAGCAAGGCGACTTGGTCGCAGGTGGCACGCTGCACGCATTTGACAGTTCGACGCATGTGTGGCGAGTCTTGCACGTCAGTTCACTTCTAGACATAACACGTATCCACGCAGAGATTGGAATTCCAGGCTCTCAAGCCGTGTACAACAGGAACTCAGCTCTGAATTCCTGGCGACATGGTCAAGTTCGGGACAAATTGGTTCACAATTAACTAGCAACAGAGAACCTGACGATTTGGAGGGAATAGCCCTGCTAAACTCAATTAACTGTTGCCAAGTCAAAAAGTTACACCACAGGAGGCACAGCAATATCCTATAGAAATGTTCTATGAATACATGATGGTACAACATTGCCCTCAGCCCTCATGAAGGGATCAAGACAAACCGACTAACAGTGCACTAGCCCCTCTAATTGGTCGCCATCGCTTAGCTTCACTTCCTTCATGTCATAGCGTAAGGGTATTGATAAACCGGCAGCTATTTAAAATGATTGCTTGGAGGTGCAGTGTGCCCCAATTTTCTTGTGACATGTCATACAATAACTATACCTAGTCAACGGAATCATCAGATGTCACCTTTGCAAGAACTCGTTTCTCACGGTATTGCAGATCTCATCTGCAACAGCAGCGTTTTCATGTAGGAACTTCTCAGCTTCCGCCTTGCCTGCCAGGAACTCGTTGTTGATCCAATACCCACATCCATCTTTCAGGATAACTCCAGCTGAAGAAGCCATCTCCAGGATCTCTGATTCATGGCAGATCCCTTTACCGAATCTGATGTCGATGTCGGCTTCCTTCAGGCTCGCCGGAGCCAATTTGTTCTTGATGATCTGCACTGATATACCTATTCCAGTAGCCTGCATAAGCAGTGTACAATATTGTCAGCGTATGTTTGACATGTTGTCATGAGGAGCTGGGTGTCATACCTCCTCTTCACTATAGCGCAGTTCCCTTCTTGAAGTCCTCATTCTGACTGCTGCGTAGAATCCTAATGCATTACCACCACAAGGCATCTCCTTATAGATCCCAGGAAATTCTTTTGATGCCCTCCTTCGTCTAACCTACAATTACAAGCAATGGCAGAATAATGGCATTACCACCACAAGGCATCTCCTTATAGATCAGAGAACAGAGGTTTTTTTTTTTTTTTTTAAAAAAAAAAAAAAAAAACTACATAGGCTATCAAGATGACAAATAATGGCATACCTGATTCACAAAAATAATAAGTGTTTCGGATCGACATAAAAGTGTACTGAATTTTTCTAAGAGCCCGAGTCATCAAACGAGATTGGATATCTATAGAATTTGTGTCTATTTCACCTTCAATTTCACATTTGGGAACAAGTGCTGCCACCTGTCACAAGTATACAATAAAAATAAGGTAAACAAATGTAGCACGGTCTAAGTACACACGGATAAAGAAGCTGGTGAAGTTGGCAAGAACTAATAGAGCAGCAGATATCTCAAAAAAAAAAGGACTTTAGGTTTTAAAAGCGGCAGAACATGTATGCCTAGACAGAGCTAAATGCATCAGAGCTCCTTAGAATAAGCAATAAAGCAAGAACTTTAGACAACAGAGAGATATATACTGAAAATGATATGGGAGGTAACATACACTATCCACAACAACAACAGCAACAGAACCACCAACAAGTGTGTTTACAATGCTTAAAGAATTTTCAGCAGAATCAGGTTGGGCTATCAAGAGCCTTTCACTGTCTACACCAATAGCTTCAGCAAATGAAGGGTTAAAGGCATTTTCCGCATCAATATAAGCACAATAACCTGCAATTGCAAATATGCCAGGAAAAATGCAAATCAGGTATGTAATAAAAAACAAAGTGCAATACCTCATCCATGCCAAAATGTATGTTGTTTAAGTTTTGTCCTAAGTCAAACTTCTCTAAAATCACATTAATAGAAAAACATATTGACACCTAACCAAATAAATGCAGTATCAAGCATATTTCATACTGGGTTTAATAACATCATAGGACAAAGATAGAATATCAAATTTATACACAAACAGAGATTATAAAAAAACAATATATTCATCAATCTAAGTAGTAACAAGAGAGGTATGCTCACTAGCAATATATTTACTAATGCTTGTAAAGGAGTATCATAAAATCTGGCAATTGGATATAATGGACTAATGAGGTAATGATGAAAGATCACCAAAAAGTACTAGATATTACAATCAAGTATACCAATATGTGGCTAATGGAAATGAATACTTCAGGGTGCACCAAACCACACACAAAAAAAAAGGATTTTCCTAGTGGTGGCCAACAGAAATATATCCAAGGATAAAACACGGATGGAGGGAAAAAGGCCTTCATAAACGAAATGCAGACCTCCATTCTTTTGAGCTTCCTTAACAACATGAAGCGCAAGTGTTGTCTTCCCAGATGCTTCTTTCCCATATATCTCCACCATTCTACCCTGTTTTTGATGCTCTAATCAGTAATCTGCCAAACATGGCCAAGCACAGTAATAAAAACATCAAGCACAATCTGCTATGGATCAAATTTCTCAAGGAAATGTTGCTATTCAACCTATACAGTGACCAGTGTCCAGAGAAGTACAGCTTGGAAGAGATCCTATGATGGCAGCATTTCTAGGCAATCTCAAAATGGATTTTTTTAGGCAAGAGATGAGCAAGAATGTGTTCTTATGTGTATTTTGGTAAGCAGAGATGGTGAAGGTGACATGCACTTCTTTAGAGGGTAATCATAACTAAACTGAATGCTTACCAATCACAAAACAAGGACATTAGCCACTCAATAAAATAGTTCAAAACTTCAAATCTTGATGGAGATTAGATTGACATGTCAAGTAGACAGGCACCAAAGGATGATTTTTCTTAAAAAAAAACGCATGGCTTAGCTAAGTTTGGACTTGATAGTGTTGACAGGACCAGTGAGGTACTTGTAAAAGTATGAACTTTTATTTCTTATGTCTATCAACAGGAGGACATAAAATCAAGAAAGTATTCCATGTATATAAAGTATAAAATAAAGTACATTAAATAGAAATGGTATGAACACATTATGACCTTTGGTAATCCTCCAACGCCGAGAGCAAGGTCAAGCTTAAGAGAACCA
This sequence comes from Hyparrhenia diplandra, assembly GCA_015847255.1. NCBI lineage: Eukaryota > Viridiplantae > Streptophyta > Magnoliopsida > Poales > Poaceae > Hyparrhenia > Hyparrhenia diplandra. The sequence goes on from JADLZK010012125.1 coordinate 112,767, forward strand.
GTAGAGATGACAGATGCATTCCTTGTACGGTAAAATCGCTCCAAACATAAATTGGAATCTCTATCAAAGTCACTTGCAAGTTGGGAGACAGCAACATTAAGTGATGACTCCTTCTCAAGAGCTTTTGTATCGTCAAGCGGGGATCACTCTCGTAGTCTAACTGCATATCAACTGGAAATTTGTACAGATTCCTGAGTAACATAGCAACTCATAAGGTAGCGTGAATACAGAACGCCAGAGACTACCTGTATAGCTTTGGAAACTACTTCAACAAGTTACTTCGTGCAGGAACATTAAATTTGAAATTTTCTATTGTAGAAACGCTAACAGCAGAAAAAAAAAAAAGAGCAACTATTGGGTAAATGGGTTTACCTGTGGTGGTTGACATCAAACGACCTTTGGACCAAAACGAACAAAATGTCTCTTTTTCCCATTCTAGCAAATCATCGAAGACAGGTAATCAGTAATTTGAAAAAGATATCTTGAAATATGAGGAAGCAAGTACATTCTTAACTCCACACCCCACTTATAAGTTCATGCCAGTGAGTAGGAAACAGCAAAGCAGCACATAAATCACTTGTAACCAAAAGCTACAATTCTCCACTAGTGGAAAAAGCTGGCATCCGAATAGCTGTGTTGTACAGCACATAGTGCTTATTTCTCCGAATATCACTCTTCTATGCTAGTAGCTTGTGCACGTGAGCAGGAGGCAGCAAAGCAGAACTTAAGGTTAGCTGCTTGTACGCTCATGTTCAAACTGTTGCAAATGTTAACCGTTTCTGCGAATCTATGAATCTAACCCAACACGGGGCGTTTGACAACACCAACTTGCAAAGAGTTCTTATCAGTCCAATTGAGAATCCTCTATTGCAAAAAGAACTTACAGATCCCTAGCGCATGGCGATAAGCCACGATGCCGCAATCGAGGGAGCGTCAGAGAGATGCGGAGTCATACCTGGAGGGGAGTGGCGGAGATGAGAGGGCGCGGATGCTGAGGCGCTACCGCACTCCGCGCGCGAGAGCTGGGCGGCCGCTCGTCGGAGGATAGCGGAGGAGAGGAGCCCTCGCATGGCGGCGGCCGGCCGAGCGAGCGAGCGGCGCAGCGGTGGGCCGCGCACGCGCTCGAATGGTGTGGTGTGGTGGCCTGGTGGGTGGGCGGGCGCGCGTTGCCGAGTCTTTTTCTCTACAGGCCTGCGTGGGTCGGTCCATTCCAGATTAGTGGGCCTCAGCGGCCCAAGGTAGACCAAAGGACAGGCCGAAAGTGGCCCGTGTCCCAATTCGTTTTCCCAGGATTGTTTACTGGTGTTGTTGTTTCTAAAAAACAATCGAGACTTTGAAATCATTGAGCAATATCATAAATTTTAAATTTTTGGTCTCTTCCATGATGAATTAGCTTATGCAAACTCAAATTATATATGACAGATCGGATTTAGTACTAGATTGGATGCTTGCGGTGAAGACATGAAGGACCTCCAAATATAAATAGCGTGTGCATGGGTCGTGCACTTATATCGCATCACCACAACACACACATAAAACACTAGGCATCAACATTGGTGATGGGCCCTCGAAACCAGAACCGAGCATGGAGCACCCACGAGCCGACGCTAAGCAGCAGCACGCCGCCGACGATGACCGGCGCGTAGTTGAAGGTGTCCTTGGCGACGGGGTACGCAACGGGCAGGGAGAAGAGCACGGTGACGGTGGCCACCCACGCGACGGCGACCCAGCCGACGAGGAGGCCGTATCTCCCGAGGTTGAACGGCCCCGGGACGAAGGATCTCCGTGCCGTCGTCACGCGGAAGACGATGGGCAGACCGTAGGCGATGTACGGCCCGATCGTCGCCACCGACAGCATTGCCTGGAAGGCCACCTGGCTCCCCAGCGACTGGTGATTGATACAAGAAGAGATGAACATCATGTTGTGAGCTAGGTATATATGTTTGTAGCTGCTTGGAGTGAAGTATATAGCTGAGAGATGGTGAGGCGATGCACTCACCGTGAGAGCCATGGCGAACGCCACGGACACGGAGAGCCAGACAACGTTCAAGGGCACCTCGTGCTTGTTCACCTTGTACCATATGTTCGAGAATGGCACTGCTCCGTCCCTGGAGAAAGCATACCCCATCCTATACACTCGTATGCACTATTTCAGTTTTACACTAGCATTTTTTCTTACGAGAAAAAAAAAGATAACAAAAGATGTAATAATACCTTGAATTGCTGGTGACGCACGCAGAGCCGCAGAGGAAGGTGGTGACGGCGACGATCCCCAAGCACACGATGCCTCCGACGCCGCTGCCGAACCTCCTGTGGAAGGCGTCGTACAGAGCTTGCGCGACGGCATATCCGCCGGCGTCGTTGCCGGGGTCCAGGAGGTAGGGGATGTCCGTCATCAGCGACGCCAAGGCCACCAGGTAAATCCATCCCAAGACGCTGGACAGAGCAACGGAGGTGACGATCCCCATTGGACCACTCCAGTCCGCGTTCTTGGTCTCCTCCGTCATGTGTGCTGATGCGTCATAGCCGATGAGCGAGTACTGGCTCATCAGCAGACCCAAGGCAAGAATGTAAGCCTTGTCGTGGATCCCCATGCCATTTTCTGTGTTCAGATGTGTGAAGATAAACTCCGTGCTCGCCCTCTCCGTCGCAACAGCTGGAATGATGATCACCAGAGCAAATGTACCTACATATAAATTTATTTTATCGCCAATAACGTTAGTCACATGTATTATTGAATTGCTACATATGTATATTTATATACATACCTGCGGTATTCCAGAATGCTCCGAGATGGCCGAACCATGCGAGGTACTGGATAGGGAGGCTGTTCATTAAGCCGTGTATGACCAGGATGGCACCATAGATGGCCAGCACGACGTACTTGGACGCCATGTAGCCGCCGCCGTTGAGCCCTCCGGTGGCAAGCAGGACGATCACCTGCACAAGCTGCGCCAACGAGAAGTCCACGCTCGTCGTACCTGCCCACTGTACGTGTGTCTCAAATAGTTTAGTTTAATCAAGAATAAGTGCTCTGGTCATCAAAATGGACATTCGAGATCGGTTCTAGTAGTCTGTTTCAAAAAAGAGATCGGTTCTAGTCAAACTTTTGGCGCTTATATATGTATATAAATAAAATGTAGATATAATTCTTAGCCATGCAATGAACACCGGCTATATACAATAAAATTCTCTCACTTTGTCAATCACATTGTTTTTTTGCGAATTACTTTCTCAATCATGCATGCATGTTTTCAACCATTGATGACTGATGAGCATCTTCTACTAATGAAATCGTTGATGTATACGTTCACTCAGTCATATCTTCAACAACCATACTACGTACAAACAACAATGACTGAGACATGCATGGAGTAATTTTCAAATGATTAGAAATTACTAGTAAAGTTGACTACTCATAAAGATGATGCCTGAGAATGCGCCGGCCTGCCGGCCGGCCGTCGGCCTTGGTATGGAAACGATCCCACATGCCATGCCAGGAATCCGTTAGCAGCCAGCTGACTATCCAAAGCACGCAAAACTAAGTAGTATAACGTACACCTTCTATAGCTAGTAGCTACATCAAGAAGAATAATTTCCGCAGTAATTAAAATATGAAATATAGATATACTTTACATATGTTGCAGCCAGTCATGTGTGCAGTATGCATGAACCTGTGAAGAAGGAAGAATGATCGGGCCGGCGTACCTGTCCCACGATGTTGAACCTGCACAATAAATAATGAAACTTTGATTAGGCAAAATGTACCACAAAAGTCATATTAACAGAAATAATAAAGGCGGAATATATGCACTGTTGTTTGGCAAATCATTTCTTCGTTTCTTATATACAGATTGAGTAGTAGTAATTGGCGCATTGCAGATTTGTACGTGAAACCAACAAAAACAGAGCTTTCCACGACAGAATATTGTGAATAGATGTCACGTACCATCCAGTGAGCCAGGATGCAAAGGGAGCCAAGTCCTTGCCGGCGAGCTTGGCGCTCCAGTAGTAGAGGCCGCCGGAGGTCGGGAACGCCGAGCAGATCTCCGCCATGGACAGCGCGACGCAGCCGTTGAGGGTGGAGACGACGATCCACCCCAGCGTCATGGACACCGGGCCACCGTAGCGCAGGCCGGTGTTGTAGGTGATGGTCACGCCCATGAACACGGAGATGATGGAGAAAGACAAGGCGAAGTTGGAAAGAACGCTATGCATCAGCAGCAGCAGCAATTCAGCATGTAGCAGAAAAACCAGAGCTCAGAACTTCAATTCAATTCATCAGGCATGCAGTTAGCAGCTTAGCTATAGCTTACGAGAGGCCTCGCTTGAGCTCCTGCTTGTAGCCCATCTGGCGCAGCCGGACTTGTCTCGATCCGCCGCCGGGTCGGCGACGGGCAGCTCAACGGAGGAGCGGCGAGAGGCGGCCATGGCTGACTTGCTCTGTGCTGCAGGCTGCGCACGCACTTGCTCAGTTCCTCTGCTGATGCCGAGCAGGCACCGCCGGTTACTTTGCTGCAACCGCTACTGGACAAGACAGATCCGTGGCCTGGCTTCTTAATACACTCCTCTACTAGTAGAGTATATACTAGTCTTAGTAAAAATAAAAAGATGCACAAAGAGTCAACACGAGGACTGGAAATTTGGCATCAGGGTTGGTTGCCCGTGCCGGGATATATGTCATTTGGATTGGAGATCATGTTTGACTGAATCAAAGGGAAACCTTTTTTTTGTTTGACAAGTTAAAGGGGAACGTTGATGTTGATGCTTAGGACGAGTAAGCACTTGTTTGATCTTTGCAGCTTTACTTAGCTGCTAGCCAGAGGAAGCCATGCTAATAGGTTTCCACTAGCGGGACTACATAATAACTACTGAGCCTCGCTCGAATCCATTTGCGAAGAAGGCCGACCAAATTTGAATCCATTTTCAAATTGGACCTACCAAATTTGAATCCATTTGCAAATTGCAAACAAGGCCTGGTGCTAAACCATACACCAGAAGCGTTGCACAAGCCCTTATGTGGCCAATTGTGACGCAGGCGGCAACAAACAAGGGAGACAACATAGAGAAGTGGTGTGTAAAGGTATAAATAACTGACGCGCTTTATTTCAGCACTAAGAATATATGATGATGGTGATACTGATTTTACTGATATATACAACCTTTGGAGTACACCTGGATAAATGGAGTAACTAGCCTCCCTACCTTGTAGGGCACCAAAATAGATATGTACACCGATGTCTACACAGACAGAAGACCATAGGGTACAAGGTAGGGAGGCAAATTACACACTGGTACAAAAAGAACATGTGGTTGTAGGGATTGTCAAGAGGTCTCTATAAACTTTTTTTTTATCAAAACTAACTGAAGCCTAACCGGCCTGGTGTTAAAACTGCTGGTTGGTGGTTACTGTGAGAAAATCACATGTTACCTGTGCACTATAGGGAGCTTTTCTATGGGTGGGCCCGCAGAGAATGAAAATGTACGGCTATATCATGAGGTTTATTTCGTTGATGTCATCCATGGGGATCTCGAGGCCCATCAAGTCGAGATCCTGAAGTCCATCGTCGTCATCCAGATTTAACCAGCCACCGAAGTCCACGTCCATTCCTGGCAGCTCGAGGTTAGATAAGTCTGGCATCTCGGCGTCATTTGAAGCATTTGCCGGATCATCATGTCTAGCAGCAGCTGGAGCTGCTGTGCTGCCCTTGCCATTGCTGGGAGGCGTTATTTTGGCTGGAAGCTTTAGATCCCTAGGATTACTGCTTGAAGGAGCAGAGATGTTGGCTGTCTTCTGTTTGGGCTTTGTTTTATTCTTCCTTTCACCTTTTGCATTGGATGACGATGGACGGCCAGACTTAAGACTGTCTCGGTTGTGTCCCTTCCCTTCCCTGTCCCTCTCGCTTCTCTTTCCTTTCGTATTGCTGACAAGGGAAGTACCAAGGCCAGAGGTTTTCAAAGTTCCTCCTGTTATGCTGCCTACAACCTCATCGAGTAACAATTCCCTTTGTTTTACATTATTTGTCCAGGGGTCCTCCTTTACAAATGACAGATCCGACAGGTGACTGCTTCCTCGCGAAGCATCTGATGCACTGGCCCTGTGGACTGGTTTCACTGTTGTATGATTATCTGCACATAAGATAAAAAATCAGATCCCTGATGGCTGGGCAATGTGATGCATATAACTAGTACTCCCTCGGTCCCAAAAGTCAGATGTTTTTAAGTTTGACCAAAACTATACAAAAAAAAGTATTAAAGTTATTTATACTGAATAAATACCATTACAATGATCATGGAATATAATTTGATAGTGTACCTATTTGGAGTCATGAATATTAAAAAAATCTATAAACTTAAATTAAGGAGGTTCAACCAAAATCCAAACTCATAATTGCATCCTTTTTAGGGATAGAGGTCAAATATACAAAAGTTGCTACAGACAATGCAAGTAAGTATTATGGCAATGCACAATACCTTGTGAAGCAGCATCTGGACTGCTTCTGTGAGATGTTGCTGATAAAAACATATCCTTGAAAGTAGGCTCATCAAAACAACTTGTCCCTGTCTCGTCATAGTTTTGGCATCGTACGAGTACTCGTTTGACAAAACTTAGAGCAGCATGTCTGCCAGCTCTACTAACATTTTTGCTGCTTAAAACATTTGGACCACAGAAGGCCTGGAGATTAACATGAAACGGTCACTCACTTAGATAAGCATATGAAAACATACCAAATTCAGAATCCACAAGGTAAGCAGAGCTATGAATGTCTAAAAAATCTATTCTTCCTTAAAAAAAATGTTCGGCACAGACGTATTCTACTTCCTAGTTCTTATGTAAGTCCATTAACACTTGAACATCAACTGTAAAACTTAAATGGAAGTTCCAAATAATGACACAATACTCAAGCTCCAATTTATGAAGAATGTCACCACCTCAAAATGATTAAAACTACTACAAAGGACCAACGAAGCTGTCCCACTTTCAGTGGTTTGGGAACAGCATCTGCCCAGCAAATCAAATTCCCGAACCTTAGATGAGCATGGCAAGAACCATTACTCAAGTGCATTGCAGAAACCGGTCAAGGTTAGGCTCATAAGTCACAACACAATAATTGTCATTTTTGATCTCAAGCAACCATCCAAGCAACTGTGCAGGCCAGGCCAAGCAGGCTGAAATACTTTTCAAAATAACATCAGAAGAAAATTATGAACTAGAATCATATTAAGGCATGCGCAAAGAGAAACGACAAAACAAACCTTAAATGTGGAACCCATAGCAGTTAGTTAAGTCACAAGCCACAGCGATGCTGCTTCTAGTAGGACATTAGGCAGGCCCCACAGAATAAAAACAATCTCACCATCCCCAACCTCCCTTCCACGCAGAAGGCTCGCTTGATCCCCAACTTCCCAAGCCAGCCCGTGAACACTCATTCGACCCAGCAATTCTCTTCACCATCGGCCCCTCATGCATGAAGCATGTCCTTGCCTGACAGGAGGCTTCAATCCGGATTATTCACCAACAAGCAGGTCGCATATCGGCCACTTTGCGATCCTGCGGTCAGGACCCGGGGCCTCCATCCAGCTCACTAGCTGCTCTGCGCGAGGTCAAGCTCCTCCCTGATCCACATCCTGGTGCCGCTGGACAAGTGGCCACGGCAGCTCAACGCTCAGGCACAGGCGTTACATGGTGAATTGGCTCACCGCTGGCCAAGGGTACCACGGATTATTGTTTTTCGAAACAAATCACAGAATATTGTATCTCTGCTCTTTCCTCCTTCCTGTGGTTGAGTGATTAATTTGACGATTTGTCCATGGATACCGGCGGCTATATTGACCTCACCACTGAGCACACCCATCCAGACTTCCGCCGGTGGATGGATCTGATGAGGCTGCTCTCTCCCCTTTGCAGGATCTAAAGACGATCACCACGCAGCTTGATGTCCTATCGACGACTGCCCTGAACCACATGCTAATGGCTAATGCCGCATCCTTTCTGTACACAAGTTCACCTGGCCCTGGCAACCATTCTGGAAGGTGGCCAACCAACAGTCATGTCTGGGGCGAGAAAGGGGAGGAAAGAGATTAAAATTACTTCTTTGGTGCACTCAAAGCTTTAGATCGACTGAGGAAATGTTACTTTAGGGTGACTTCCCACAATGTTTGTGGTTCATTTTAAGAATGCAGTCATTAATTTAAGGTCACCTTTTAGCTACATTGTAGTTTCCCTTAGCTGCACAGCTACAAGTTTAACTATTGGTAATAACATACTTTTTCCATAGTCACAGGATTAAGGGTCGAAACCGCGAACAACGTAACAGGTTTGACGACCCAAATCGAGGTATCGGAACGAGATGGGTCGACGCCCCAATCGTGGCCGGGTCGCGTACCATCGGGGAGGGGCGGCAGGCGATTCTTATGCGGGTGGAGATCGACAGTGGGGAGAAGGAGCGGTAGCTGGCTAGCGTGAGCATGCGCTGGGCGGAGTTCGCCGGTTGGAAAGGAGGAGGAGCCGGCGGCGTGCGTGCGGGCGGCGGGCGGACGGGCGGCGGCCGGCGCGACTCGATGAGAGAGAAAGAGATACGGACGGGAGAGGCAGAGAGCGGCGTATGATACGCATCCAGGACAGACCGAGCAAGGGATAAGGTGCTAGCTTGGGTCTTGGGCTTTGGGCTGATATGGGCCTTTCTCAAAAAATTTTATTTGTTTCCTAATGACATTGTACGCAGTTGTTACATGCAACAATTAGTGTCATGTGTAGCAGGAGATTTCCATCCGTAAAACATGTGATTTGTTTCCTAACAACAATCTTAAAAAGAAAAAGATAGAACCCTCGTCTCCAAAACCGTACCGGGGTCATCGACCCAACACCTTTGGGTCCACGTACCAAATGTTTGGTTCTCGTTCCCAGAGGTATACCCCTTTTGTAAAACATTTTTTTCGATTGGCGACCCGCGTCCCTCGACCCGTCGACCCAGAATTCTTGTGACTATGCTTTTTTCGACGTTTTAAAAAAATAGTTGACTGGGTTACCATTCGATCAAAAGAAATGCATGATACACACAGGGGTTTTCAGTACATCAGTCAAAGATTTATATGCTCAACAGGTGAAAAGAATACCAATAAAATGAGAAATAACATATTGGAGATTTGAGGGACTTACCATATATTTCTCATATGCTCTCAGGAGAAGTCTTTCCATGGCAAGCCGTGAGAAATCCCTAACACAAAGTGCACCAAGTTTACATAAGAGTCTGCAACATGATAATCTGTTTCCATAACAGGTGCAAATAGCCTGAAAATACCTCTGCTGAGATTCTTTTGCAGTTGTAACAATGCCATCCAGTTTCAATAGCAAGTTTTTCTTCTCCACAACCTATGATATCAGCAGAAGTAATACAATTAATTATTGGAATGTTTTATTGTAGACATGGGTCAAATACATCAAATATAGTAAAACAAGTCAATCAATAAATGAAATGTGATGCATCAGTAGAAGTAAAAAATTAAAATGGTATGCTATATTGTAGATATGGGTCAAAGAGATTAAGAATAACAAAATATGTTGATCAAGAAATAAGACACATGTCCATGCACTTGGTAAGTTATGAATACCTCTTTATGAAGTTGGCCTTCTAATTTACAGATTTCAGCATTAATATCCTCGTCCTCACTCTGTGCAAGATCAGGCTGAAATGGAAACAAGAAGTCAAAACACTGGAAAAATTAGCTAATTTCTTCATTATTTGGAGATTCATCGAGGAAAGGGAAGTTACAAACTGGACCAAATTAGCAATATTACTAAAAATAAAATGATTTAACTAAGAAGCTACATTATCCTAAAACATTTTGGAGATCAGCCCAGGAAGAAACTGGGAAAGAATATGGAAATCTTGGCACCAGGTAAATGCAAGTTTTTCATGTGGCTGGTAGCACATGATAAATGTGGACAGCTGATCTTGCTAAGAGAGGACTGTCTCATCCAGAAAGATGTCCCCAGTGTGACCAAGAGAAAGAAACCACAGCCATCTGCTACTGTCCTGTAGTTTTACTAGACTTTTGGTTCAGACTGTTGCAAAAAATTGGTATGCAATCCCTTGCTCCACAAGCTCGCAGCAGGGCCTGAACCCTGGTCATTGTTGGAGCTTGGACCCTTTGGAAGCATCACAACAATTGTGTTTCTGATGGAGTGCCTCCAAACCTGATTAGAGATTTACAGCTCGCTGGTGAGGAACTACATTTTGGGGTTTGGCCGGGGCTAAGGTGTTTCATACCTTTATGCCTTGGTGCCAAACTAAGTTTGTGGAGGCGTGTGTTGGTTATGAAGGGCCCGGGTGGGTTGCGAGGGTGTGTTTGTAAGAGGTCTTCCCCTTTTTTTCTTCTTAATATAATGATGTGCAGCTCTCCTGCGTGCTCGAGAGAAATAAAAAAGCACGAAACTATTGTCCTAATGAAAAATTACCATGAAATATTCCACATTACATGTTCTTAATCAATTCAGAGGAAAAGATAAATATCAAATCTAAGAGGAAACTACCATGCAATATTCCACTTCCCATGTTCTTTAATCAATTCAGAAGAAAGGATAAATATCAAATCTAAGGGAAGGAAACTAACATGCAATTGTCCACTTTCCATGTTCTTTAATCAATTCAGACGAAAGGATAAATACCAGATTTAAGGGAAGGAGAGTGCAGCACAGAGAGGGCCGTGGAGAGAACAAGATATCAAAATATCCAAACCAATCTGGTTCAGACAATGAAAAGCCTACTATAGAAAATTATTCACATCTGAACTCCGAGAGTACTCAATAATCCCAAGCGAAGCTAAGCACTAATATTATCCTGGTGCACTGCTCTACGACACATCAAAGAACATAACGGATTATGTGGTAAGATCTCAATTCAATAGTAGAAAAAATTTCTTCACCATGGTGCATTGGCACGAGAGAATAAACGTGGGGTCAGCCCTGCATACACCTATCCAAATAGTTCTCAAATGAACAGAGAAGCGTGTAAGTAAATATATGGATATACTGGCTTACATGGCCATCAATGCGGTAAAGCGAGGCATGGTGACTCAATACCGCATTACCGCTTTGGCGAGTGAGGCGTGAGGCGAGGTGACACCATACCAAGGTAAGGAAATGCAGGACATCAGCGTGAAGGAGGAAGAATAGGAAAAAACAAACAAAAAAGGAATAAGAAGTGGGCTAGCCCAGCCACCAGGCAGCCCATGTGCCCCTCCCCTGCCTATATATCAAGTGAGGCGTGAGGCGAGGTGACACGATACCAAGGTAAGGAAATGCAAGACATCAGCGTGAAGGAGGAAGAATAGGGAAAAACAAACAAAAAAAAGGAATAAGAAGTGGGCTAGCCAGCCACCAGGCAGCCCATGTGCCCCTCCCCTGCCTATATATCACGATCCAAAAGCATCTAGAGCCGCCGCCCTCTTACTCCTCTCTCGTTCTCCAGAGCTGTCGTTCAGCCTCTGTGTCTGCCCCACACCACTGCCATGACTCTCGCTTCGATCCAAAAGCATCTAGAGCAGCCGCCCTCGTACTCCTCTCATGTTCTGTCGTTCAGCCTCTGTGTCTGCCCCACGCCACTGCCATGACTCTCACTTCCCTATGTCCTCCAGATGCGCCGCCGCCACTCACCTCTCCGCTTCCTTTCACTTTCCTCACTGTCCTGTGCCCTCAGACAAACCACGACCACCGTCCCCTTCCAGATCGAGCGATTGACAAGCAAGGACGGAAGAAATCAAGCAAGCAGGAGCGGAATCGAGCAGGAGAAGGCACAACTGAGCTGGATAGAAGCAGAATCAAGGAGATGGCGCAATAGAGTAAGGGAGATGGGAAGTAACACCATCATTGAACGGGACATGCATATTAGTAAATAAAGTAATAAAACTGAGAAGTAACATAAAAATCATAACACAGTAACTAAAACATATAGTAGAAACATTATGGTTGTAGTAAGAAAACAACCTACCACAGGTTCAATAGATATACCAACTTCACTCAGCTCGATGATAATCCTATCACTGAAGCACATCTCACTGTACTGAAACTCAGGCCACACCTTGGCTTTATCCATGACATTGCCACTTTTATGTGACACTTCATCATTATATTTCCAGTCAGGATCCATTATCAGACCATTTGGGCCCCTCCTTGGAGCTTCAAAATTCATTAAAGGTCCTAACTTATAGTTATTTGAATGTGACTTCCATCCTCCTTCATCAAAATGAATTTCATGTGTATCAAATGCATATCCTCGCTACGTAAGTGTTGTTGGTAATACTATCAATCTTATCTTCATCAATCAATGCTTGAATAAGTCTTTGGCCAACGGAAGACCATCCTGGTGCCCCAATCCCGTGGACAAGTTGATCGAGGATAGGTTCTATGCAGCTTGCCTCCCAGCCGACCCCCATGCCATTATCCAACTGATTCAAGCCAAAACCATTTGGAAGGACAGCGTGATCATCTTTGTTGCTAGCGGCTGGAGTTGAGGGCTGTGAAATGTATTCAAGACCACCCTGTATTGGGAGAAAAAATATCAAGCATAGGACTTAATTAAAATCAAGTTATGAATCAACTACTACCATTTCTACAAACAGGAACTGCCAAGAAATGCATCGTCACAAGGGCAATTTTGTTAGTACAGTAATACTGCAAGGACGGAGTTATGAAAAGGTACCTTATATTTTTGGCATTCATCCCCTTCCATTGACCTACTTGAGGTGGAATCATCTGGCAAATGTATCTAACCAACAAAGTATTGACCAAGGAACAGTAAATTAATGTAGTGAAATATAACTTTTGGCACGATAGAAAATCACCCATGTTACCTGTTGACTAAGATATGTGATGTCTTCTGCAGTCAAAAGGCGAAGAAAGGTTCAATCTGCCGCCAGAACGAGCTTGCACAAGCAGATCCTGCAACAAGAAGAATACCATTCACATATCAAATAATTTTCCAATGAAGATTAAAAAAATGTGAAGGTAAGGTCAATACTCAGGGCAGAATTTGCTGAAGCAAGAAGTTCTTCATGATCATCTTCAGATTGCACTGAAAAGTGGACAGCACAAGTTCAAGGGTGCGGTTCAGTTCAAAAGAAACTGTTTTAAATTGCATAAAGCATTCTAATCGATACCAAGAGAGGTTATTGAGCATGTACCAGGAGAGTCTGACTGCACACTGCTACTTGTATGCCTAGGCGTGCATTACCTTTTGCGCTCAGATATTTTCTTCATCAGTGGTCTCCCAGATTTACTACAGGAAAAATTCAGAGTTAGAGTTTTGATTAGTCACATAAAACTACTTTTCAGCTAAGGAAAAAAGTCACCTCTCAGTTCTCTCTGAGACTGTCCTCACACTTCTTTGTTTTGTAGTTGGAGGATTTTTCAAGCTTGTCAATCGATACAGGAGTGCCAGGCCTGGTCGGAGTAAAACCCCGCCCAACTCTTCCTTGTCTCCTTGCAGCATCTCCAACATCCTCATCAGCAGACAACTTATTCCTTTTGGAAGGATGCCCAAGCATAGCAATCTTCTGAAAACCAGAGCCATGCCCATCATCCAGTTCACCAGCCCTTTTGCCTTTGTCCCTTAGCTTTTTCTCAGCAACTACAGGCTCATCGCCTTCAGATCCAGTAGACAGCCCATGATCTCGTTTTGTTTGTTGAAGACCATTTACAGATGCACGCCTTGGTAGACCTGCAAAGTCTTCATTGATAGGACTGTCCAGCGAACCTGGTACCGGTGCACTATCAGTAGTGATTATAGGGACTAAATTTGACTTCCTTGCTGAACGCGATATCTTCTGAGGCCTCTGCCCACCCCACTGGGTCGGAGGAGATAATGAATGCGTAGATTTTGTACGTTTATGATTGCCAGATCCACCAGCAGAAATTAACTTATTGGTACCAGAAGGATGTTCCCAATCATCAGAACTAGCTTGTGATCGATGAATGTTTGGAGATTTCAATATTGACCCTGAATTTGATCGGGGTCCCGTGCAGAGAACCATTTGCCTTTGGTAATGGTGCAATATTACATCCACTGTCGTCTTCAGTAGACCTGAAAAATCAATGTGTCAAGGCCTGATTTTGTTCGTTCAGGTGTGTGAGCTGAGATGGCGGTGAACACAAATATGATGAAAAAATTAGGACTCATGTGCAGCAGAAGATATCTTTCTTAGTTTAATGTGGTATGATAAAGTAGAGGAGCACAGAGCGGAACAGGTAAAGAAACACGTCTTACTTGCTCATTGTTCTTGGATTGGGCGTTTCTTTATCTAAAGCAACTTGACGTTCCCTTTTGTTAATAGGATGGAAACCACTGTCTTGGTCACTCCTATTTAAGGGTCGCACAACAAGACCATTTTGTGTAGAAAGCAAATCTGCTTTAATTGTGCCTGATGCAACAGTTCCAGACCTGCACATTCAGTTTCACATAGTGATAATCAGAGGCCAGAAAGCAAAATGGAATGCATAACAAATTTTTTCATTGGTGATTTAAGGAACTGCTCCCTACATCCCAGAATGATGAGCATATTTTGGACAGGAAGAAGTAAAATTTTACAAACTTTGACCAGCAATTTGTCAGATTATATACAAGTTTAGGATATAAAATTGAACCAATAGATTTGTTTTCAAAGTGCTTCTGAGATGATATTGGTTCTTCTTTAGCAAATGGTAACATATTGGAAAGAGAAATTAAAGGTCCAAAACTACTTTTTGTGTGACTTTCCCTCATCAAAAATACACTAATCATTTCAGGATGGAGCATGTCCAAAACTTTATTAATTTAATTCACGCTGCAGAGTCTTCAGGTACAAACTTTTTTTAAAATGTTCCCAACTATCTTCATGCAATAACAGTTAAGTTGCCTCTCAAAAGAAGTTCAAAGGGATAAAATCTCAGAATCAATATAGAACTAGAGATATAAACTCCAAGTCTAGGTGGTTAAATTTCTAACCTGAAACTAGGAGAACTTGTCAGTCTCGACCTGCCATCATTACTGAACTTGTGTTGCATGCCTTGTTTTGACTCTCGATCTACATCAACAGTCCTCGAAACACCACCCGGTGACATGTCCGCCTTAATGGCAGAACGCTTTTTTTCTTCATTTTTGGCTTTTCCCAACCATCAATAGTAGTTGCCAAACCTCTGATTTTTTTCTTCTGGGACTGAAGAACTGCCATTGGAGGCTTTGCCAGGATCTGAGATTCTATCAGTAGGTCCGGGGCCTCTTGATGGACCAGCTGTCCTTGCATCCATCTAACAAATAAGATGTCCAGGTTTCAGGTAAATGATACAAAAATTCCTGGTAGGCTAAACAGGCATCAAATGACATGGCCTCTATGTACATGAAGTAATGAAGCATCATCAGTTGCAAATTAACAATGGCAATAGAATAAATTTAACATGCTAAAAATCAGCAACTAAACCACATTGCAAAATAAGGCCTAGGCTGACACACAACGAATTTCACATATACAAATGAGTTCAAAGCTGGTAAAACCCAATTGTATCGTTTGGCAAACAGCACTAATTATCTAACACCTCCTTTTATAAGATACAAGTAAAACACTAAACTGCATGAATATTTGGAAGCAGGACCAACCTCCAACATGGATGTACGTATTCTCTATTTTTGCCCTGCATTCTTTGTCCTCTCTTTCTCTCTGAAGTCCAGGTTCCATATCATCTGCATTTAAATGGCTCTGAGGAACATTTTTAGGGGTAACTCCACCGGGATGGTAACACACTAGACCGTTCATTAGATGAACTGTCTCCTCGAGAACGTTTTCGCACAACATTGGGATAAAGTTTATCAATCTTCGCAATAGCACCACCAAAAGCTCTAGATCTTTCCCTGCAAAAATACTCCACAGTGAATAATTCGACAGGAGCACATGATTTATAACCCACATAAATATTCCCATGTACTAGAAAACTTTCCCTACACAACTTCCCCAGAAGGTCAAAAATACATCATTATAAAGTCTTGCATAGATAAAACGTTGTGTTTCTTTGTAAAATTGAGATTACATTCAACTATCTGCTACCACCTTTCATCTGCTAAGTTCACTGCAAGACAACAAAGTAATGAAATAATACCTGGCCCTATTTGAATTGTCGTTAAGATTACTCCTCATGCGTCTGATCTCTTCAATAGTATTTGGTAAATTTCTCCCCAGAGATGGAATTGATGTTGAATCTTCTGTGGAGGTTCCAAAAAATGGAACTTATTGATTTCTTTAGATCTAACCGAGATGTTTTGTGATCCACAGTTGCAGGTCTCAAGTCCACAGCAAGTGACTGAACTAGATTGATAGAGTCCACTGCAGCTGACCTTGACGAGCTTGATGCTGAAAACATCGCGCATAGCCATCACCACCTTCACGGAAGCTTCCTGACCTTTCCAATGAAGCAGCTGCATAGGACCCACGTTGTGCATTGAAGTATCCATGCCCATCAGGGCTACCAGATGCTAAATCGGATTTTTGTACTAGATGCCATTGCCCCCAATTGAGGCAATTTTCATACCACTAACATTTTTGAACACAACCGTAGGTGAAAACAACCTGGTCTTGAAACCATGAAGCTACAGGTTGTATGGAATCTCAAATCACTGTACCTGTCAAGAGAAACTTGAAAATGATTTATTTATGCCATTCCAACTATTCAATTACACAGAATACAGCATGTCCAAAGTAAGAAGTAAAACCAGCTTTCAGACAAAAAAAAAAAAAAATCTTTTACAAAATTTGTAACAGCATTCACATTTAACATAAAGTATCAGATGATGTTATAGCTTAATTTATTCATTTTTTATCTAATAACCTAGGAAAAAAGTTTTTCCAATAGTGCCACCTTCTAACTATGAACTACTTGATTAACACACGCAATCTGCAAAAATAAACTGAATGCATTTTTAATATGCCAATGCAGCACTCAATATTCCATACCTATTAATAAATATGACTGACGCTTCATGAAAAAAATAGCAGAATGCAAATTGTGCAAGCAACTCCATGAGAAAATGACCTAAACTCTGTTTTAAAGGCGTCGCCTAGGCGTCGGCGTACCCAAAGACTCGCTTTGGACGCCTAGCCGCATTTAAAACATGGGACCTAACCCTGCTGTTTTCCAAACAGTGCTCGTCATATTTGTAGTGCTGTGAAACACAGATATAGATGGGTCCATTTAGTACCATACTGCTGTATTTGTGGAACTAGCCTCGGTAGAATTATACAACTTAACTGTTTTACATATGTATATATAAGCAAAGCAGCAGTGGCATATTTCGGTTTCTTTTAGCAGATTGTGTGCATTTATTGAATAGTTCATAGTCATAAGGTGGTAGTATTGGAAAAAAAAATTTTTTTGCTAGGTTAGTAATGAAAAGGGAAATAAGTTAAAGCTATAGCATCTGTTACTTTATGTCTTTAATAAACAAAATCAAAAAGTCCCTCTGCATATCCACCATGATGGTTTGCAAATTGGCAGCTAATTGCTAGTTAAGAGAGAACCAAACAAATAATGCTATACAGAAACTAACTTTATGCTACTAACAACTGGCCTGTTCTAGCACTCAATCCAAAGAATTAATGCTGCCAGCACCTGGTGCCTCCGTGGATCAACAAATAATGGTGAAATTAGGAATAGACAGATACATGTTATTACTACAAATAATGATCCAAATAATAGCCTTTGGTTAGTGCAAATTTTACATATAAACATTGCCATTTTGCTTTGTGGTACACTATGCCCACATATTTGTACTTATTATCATTCACAAATAGAAAAGCATGAATTGATATTAGGAATAGAAAGATACATATCAAACTCACAGGTGAGAAATGATCAACACACTGACCATTTCTAATTTAGTCAGTGGCTCAATATTAGTATAT
The DNA here is from genome assembly GCA_015847255.1 of Hyparrhenia diplandra. Taxonomy (NCBI): domain Eukaryota; kingdom Viridiplantae; phylum Streptophyta; class Magnoliopsida; order Poales; family Poaceae; genus Hyparrhenia; species Hyparrhenia diplandra. The sequence continues at coordinate 130,692 of JADLZK010012125.1, forward strand.
ACTACATGATCATTGTGTATTCAGAGTTACACCTAGTAATACAGGAGAGGTGAGGGATCCTACAGGAAAAATGTGATACAAACTGCTCCATTTCTGTTTAGTAGCATGAAGTTTAGTAAAAGGGGTTGTTAGAATTTCCAGCCTACAATTGTGCCTAGTCTTTCACTCATTCTGCCAATTGACATCTACGCTCAACTACTATTTCGTAATTTAGGTCTTCGTAATGTTATATGCAGCCCTAAGACCATTTTAGTGTTGCATCTTGCTGGCTGCTAGCATTTTTCTCAGAGCAACCCCAAACCCAGGTGCAGATCTAGTACAGGACATGGATGCACACATGTACACCAATAATTTTCGCAAAAGTTCGAAGTTACTAGGCATGATAGCTTAAGGTAGTTTGGGAACTTGGTTTCGCACAGCAACCAGGGAAGAGAAGGAGGTGGGAATACCTACCGGGCGCTCTTCGCCGGCGAAGAGATCGGCGAAGGCGTCGGCACCTGGTCAGGGGCGGATCTAGTACACGGACATGCACGTACACCCAATAATTTTCGCAAAAATTAGAAGTTACCAGGCATCGAATAGCCAAATAGCTCGAGGTAGTTAGGGAACTCGATTTCGCGCAGCAAACAGGGAAGAGGAGGGGGCGGGAATACCTGCTGGCCGCGCTTCGCCGGCGAAGAGATCGGCCAAGGCCTCGGCACCTGGTGTGGGGGCGACGGTGGCGGGAGCCAACTAGAACCCGATTGGGGAAGGGGGCTCGATCTGGGCTGAGACCCTGTCGGCGGTGCGAGCCAGGCGGCGGCGGCGGCGACGACGACGACGTACGGACGAGAGGGATGCGAGGAGGAGAACGGGAAGGACACGACCGACCGAACGAGGTAAGTGTGAACGGGTAGGCAATATACGTGGAATTTTAGTGTCTCTTCTCTTCTCCACACTGTTCTCCTCTTCCAACTCCGTTCAATTTTCCTGTTGCTTTTTACTATCTTCTTCTCTACTAAAACAAATGCAATTTTCATTTCATGAGGAATCAATACATTTCAACTTTGACCAAAGATTCATAAAAAGATAAATACAAGTTTGTTTACGTGGTGGTGGTGGGGGGGGGGCGACCGAGAGAGTATTCTGATTGAGCACGTGTTTGTTTAGTTGTTCGTGTGTCGATTGCCACTTTCTCCTTGTTCTTAAAAGAAAAGCTAGAACTATTACATCGTTAGATAATTGTAGTTTCTTTAATAGAGCACACAAATAAGTACCTATATATCTAATATATATCAAGTAAAACAATGGTAAGTACAAGTTAATATGGAAAGCTTCGCATAAAAGGACATGTATGAAAATAAGTACATCAAAAAGTCCAATTTAGTTGTCTTCTTCCTTCATCCTTTCATGTCTACCAACGATACAAGGTTTTGAAGACAAGCAAAAGTCACTCAATGCTTGCAAGGTGAGATTTAGTACCGAGAAATAGCATCGCTCGAGAAAAAGAAGACCCTCAAGAAACATAACTTACAATCCTTCGACACTAAGTACAAACTACAAAGTGACAAAGAAAACTTACCAAAAGAAGTAGGAGTAAATTGAAACCGTCCCTCCACCCCCACACACACATACTACTACTACAAAAAATATTTTGCATGGCGTTTGACAAATCTTAATCATGATGTTTTTGTACAAACCGCTACGCTTAATGCCTCGATTAATTATTAACCATGGTGGGGGTTTTTAATTAATTGTCGCAGTTTTTATAAATAAACTAACACGTTAAATGGCGGCTAGCACGAGCCCATTTAGGCCCGATATACACGGCAAACTCTAATCTCTCACCCATCAGACCGAACACTCTCCCTCATCTTCCATGCACGACCATCTCCCTCACTATCCCTCCCCAACTCCGAACCCTAACACTCATGCCTCGTTTGGAAAATCCTGTCGTTTCCCGGGTATAATCCTCACATGGTAAGCGTGAACCGCTCAAATCTGATGCATTGAGAGGGGACCGACCTGCCTTCCCGGGGTGTTGCTCTCCGAGACCGGAGGTGCGGGCGTCACTCCCCGACCAAGCCATGCGGCGGTGGCGTCGCTCCCGATCTTTGTAGCGGCAAGAAAAGGAGCGGCTCCATGCATGTACGCGCGCATCAGCTAAAAATAGCAATGCTTAGTTAGTCTCACCCCGGGCGGGGCTTCCCTTGCCCCAAACGAAGTCTCGGCCGGACACCGCTCCCTCCCTCTCCTATCCCTCTTCCCACTCTCTACCTCACTCCCTCCCCCCCCCTCTCTCTCTCTCTCTCTCATCCAAGAGGCCAAACCGTGCGGCCTCCATCTCTCCTTAGCACACGCAGTGGCGACGACCGGTTGCGTGGTGTGACGGCCCTAGCACGGGTCTTGGTCTACGCGACCGGGCGGGCGGCGTGATGCTCGTTGGTGGAGGCTGTGTGTGGAGTGGAGGCTACTCGGGCGGTTTGGGCATGTGAAGTCCGTGCGGACAAGGCAAGTGACAACACGCCAAGGCGAGGCTAGGGTTAGGGTTTCGCTGGTCCGAGGATGGTCAAGTCTCCCCCATTTCCCTATTTTTCCCCTCTTCCTCTCCTCTCACTCTCGCTCGTGGGGCTCGATCCATGGCGATGGCAAGACCTATGGCAGCGGCTTCACCTCTCCGGATCTAGGGCAACCTTTCCAAATGACGGATGCATGCAGCTAATTGGAAAATATATATTTTTCCTCCTTTAAACTTTGTGAAAGACTATTTTTCCCTCTTAACCTCAAAATCGGACAAACCACCTTCCTCAACTTTTTAAACCATGTGTATTACTTCTCTGGAGCGGTTTTGAAGATGGCCTTGTCTATTTATTTATTATTTATTTCAGCTAAATCTTTAAAAGTCATAGTAAATCATAAGAAAATTATAAAATGAAAAGTTTAATTTTGTTGGACTCCACATGAGTAGATCTACATAGTGAATATATAATATAGTATGGCTTATATAATTTTTTTGTTGTAGATTTAGATCTACATTTTTATAATTAATTAAAATAATTTATAGCTGCAGTTTCTTTAGTCCAATTATGGTGATCTAATTTATAATTTCATACGTATTGGATCATGTGGATAACAAAGTTATACATATGCATATACACACAAATATCCCGCTTTAATTAACCTTCACTATGCATCCACATTGATGACGGGCCCTTCAAACCAGAACCGGGCATGGAGCAGCCACGCCCCGACACTGAGGATCAGCACGCCGCCGATGGCGACCGGCGTGTAGTTGAGGTTGTCCTTCGCGACGGGATACGCCACCGGCAGGCAGAAGAGCACGGTGACAAGAGCCACCCAGGCGATGGCGACCCAGCCGACGAGGAGCCCGTACCTCCCGAGGTGGAACGGCCCTGGGATGAAGGATTTCCGAGCCGTGGTGACACGGAAGAAGATGGGAAGCGCGTATGAGATGTATGACCCCGTGGTCGCCACAGATACCATCGCCTGGAATGCCACCTGGCTCCCAAGTGACTGTCAAAATAAATTGAACATGACATGGATTGAGTTTCAGTTTGTTTCGAACGAAATATGATGGAAATTGGTTGAAAACTTGACACACCGTGAGGGACATGATGAACGCAACCGTGACAGAAAGCCAGACGACGTTGATGGGCACCTCCTGGCTGTTGAGCCGGTACCATACACGCGAGAACGGCATGGCTCCGTCCCTCGAGAAAGCATAACCCATCCTTGAGTTAGTGGTGACACATGCAATGCCGCAGAGAAAGACGGCGACGGCGATGACCACCAGGCACCCGAGCGCCCCGGCGCCGCTGCCGTACCTTGCCCGGAAGGCGGTGTAGAGAGCCTGGGCGACGGCGTATCCGCCGGCATCGTTGCTAGGATCCAGGAGGTAGGGGATGTCCGTCATCAGCGACGTCAAGGCCACCAGGTAGATCCACCCAAACATGGAGGCCAGGGCAACGGCGGACACGATCCCGATCGACCCGCTCCGGTCCGCCCTCTTCGTTTCCTCTGACTGCATACTCACATTAATGTTCAGAATTCAGTCTGATCTCGGATGTACTCTGTATAAATAAAACAACCTCACTCGTGTGCTTCAACTTGTTTGGATTTGGGAGTTGAATGCATGTAACAATTACCATGTGAGCAGATGTGTCGTAGCCGAGGAGGGAGTACTGGCTCATGAGCAACCCGACGGCGAGAATGTATGCCTTGTCGTGGATTCCCATGCCGTTCTCTGTGTTGAAATGTGTGAAGATGAACTCTACACTCGCTCTCTCCTTGGCGACCGCTGGAAGCAAGATTACCAGGACGAAGACACCTACATGAATGTTATGCATTGGATTGGAGTGATCAGATTCTTGAATCCATCGCCCTGCAACTTCAGATATATACATACCTGCTGTATTCCAGAAGACTCCAAGATGACCAAACCATGAGAGCCAGTGGATGGGGAGGCAGTTGATGAGGCCGTGCAGGATGAGGATGACGCTGTAGATGGCGAGCAGGACGTACTTGGAGGCGTTGTAGCCACCGCCGTTGGCTCCCCCGGTGCCCAGCAGGATGATCACCTGCACAAGCTGCGCCAACGAGAAGTCTACGCTCGTCGTAGCTGCCCACTGTTATTAATGACCAAAAAGACAAAAGTTTGTTATATAGTTGACTGATGAGAGATCAACACCACTGCTCAGCAACATGCATGTTGCCATTCCGTGTAAGTCCATATATATATGTCATGCTTGGATCTAGAATATTTTGACGAGGTGCAAACGATCGAGCCACACATGCATTTGTATACCTGTCCGACGATGTTGAACCTGCAAAAAGAACAAAAAGACTTAGACTGAATTTGCTGTTCTTACACTCGGGTTTTCCTTATATATTTTTTTTTTTCTTTGAGGGATTTTCCTTATATGTCTATACCTCACTATTACAGCATCGGCCTTCAATGCCGGCCCATTAATGAACCAACGGTGATAACTCTTTACTATTGGTTCTTAGCTTCAAAAAAAAAAAAAAAAAAATGATTGGGGGTCTTCAAAAACCGGCAGTGATGAATGTTATTATGTGATGGTTCAATTAGTTCTTGTATGGAGTAGAATAGAGGTTTTTCTATAGAGCTACCAATTTCTATTTTGATGAGCAAATCCATGTGACACCTAACACATTGTTTGAAGCTACATTGTTGTTCATGATTCAGTCTATAATTTTATTTTATTTTTGTACTCCCTCCATTTTAAATTGTAAGTCGTTTTTCACGTTTTTTGGTATATTCATTTAGCTAGCTAGATGGATGTACCAAAAACATCAAAGTCGACTTACAATTTAGAACGGAGGAAGCAGTTAGTATCTCTATTTTTATGTGGCATGAAGTACAATAATTGTTGTTCATGATTAAACCATGTAATTAGAGTTTTTTTTAATAGGACTATCAATTTCAATTTTGATGAGCACGTCGTGACACTTAGGAACCCATTATACTTTGAGCTACACATGAAGGCTCTAATTTTTTTTACTTCCTATAATAACTCTCCCTGTTTATACATGGCATAAAAGTAGTTTTTTTTGTCATATAATTACTCAACAGAACACTGCCAACTCGGGTAATGAACCGGTAGTGAAGACTGTGATCACTAGTTTAAAAATCATTGACGGATTAAAAAAAACCTGCAGTGATGTGAAACCCCTAATCATTGTGGGTTTAGTTGTATTGGTTTAGAATCTGGCAATGAATGGGGTTTGAACCAGTAGGATATGATAGTTCCTACTAAATCTGTTTTTAAATTGTAGTTCGTTTGATTTTTTTTAACACCAGTTTTGACCACTCGTCTTATTCAAAAAGTTATGCAAAATATCACTTCTTTTGTTGTGGCATGCTTTATTAACAAAAAGTCCTTAAGAATGACTTAAATTTGACTATATTTGTATAAATTTTTTGAATAAGACGAGTGGTCAAACTTGAGGTTGAAAAAAGTCAAACGACCTACAATTTAGAACAGAGGGGTACCAAATAGTAAAGAGCCAAAAATTTTCTTCTGTTTTTTATCTGACCCATTCTTTTGGACCTTGAACACAAGACTCCATGTATCATTAGAAAGAACTTTCATACCAGTACCATAAGCCAACATATGTGATCTTTGTGAAATCCTTTTCTATATAATTGGTCCAACATCGTCATACCAATCCATCTGACTATAGAGTCGCAAGCTCTATGGTGGGGGCCCGTACATATAATTCGATATTATATATATTCTGTTGAAACTTAGGGTCGCAGAGAATGTTTTCCAAAAAAGAGACATGAATGAAAGCAAGGACGACGACATTTCATTTCAAGACGCCACACAGAGAGATAGGTAACAAAAAAAAATACGCAATAGAGAGCGCGGCACAGATACGATAAAAATTATTCAGGAGAGGTGGACAACGATCGACGCGTACCATCCGGTGACCCAGGAAGCCAGCGATGCCCAGTTCTTGCCGGCGAGCTTGGCGCTCCAGTAGTAGAGCCCACCGGAGGTCGGGTACGCCGAGCAGATCTCCGCCATGGACAGCGCGACGCAGCCGTTGAAGGTCGCCACGACAAGCCAGCCCAGCGTCATGGACGCCGGCCCTCCGTAGCGGAGTCCGGTGTTGTAGGTCGTCGTCACGCCCGTCAGCACGGAGATGATGGCGAAGGAGAAGGCGAAGTTGGAAACAACGCTAGAAAATACATACAAGGATGGGATCAGAGCTGGATCGATCAGAACTAGCTAGAAGCGGCGACAAAGAACCGACGAACGAGCTGGAGAGCTGCACCGGCACCGGCGACAGCGTGCACGTACGAGAGGCCGCGCTTGAGCTCCTGCTTGTATCCAAGTTGCTGCAACCGGGCGCTGTCCGGGTCGGCGATGGGCAGCTCGACGGAGCGGCGCGGCGGCAGCGCCGTGTCCATCATCTTTCTCTCCGTTCTGTTCTTGCTGCACGGTTTGCCGCCCCGGGACGGCCCGGCTAGTTTAGCTGCAGGCCGCTGCTCGTTTATACTACACTACTGCTACTCGCTTGTAGTCGACAGGGTCAGTGCAGCACTGCAGCTGGGGTAGTGACGTCGTTACATTACAGTTTAATCGTAGATGCACCGGAGGTCAACAGATGCAGTAGAACGGTTGCGCCGGCGTGTCGCGGTGCTCTGCGATTCGATCGCAGACCGCTTCCGTCTAAATTTCGCAATCTTTGACTGAGAAGAGATCAGGTAGAATTCTTTGCCTCTATATACTATAGTACTATACATGCATGCAGTCCTTTTTTACTATATGGAGTATACCAGTTCAACAACGGATTTCTTTTAGTGAGATTGATCTGTACTGTTTTTAATGAGCTTATTTGTTTGAGTCACTGTGCTGACTCTCTTGATGTAGCTACAGAGCTACATGTTAGTTCTTGCATTGGGAAGCAAATTCCCAAAACTATGTACTTTGGTCTTAATGTAAGAGTCCTTAATTATATCCCCACCCCTCGATTAGATAATATGAGTAATAGGAGTGCTAATTAGCTGAAGCCTCAAGGTACGGGGAATTGGGCATATAGATTTTGGGATAGAAACCACAGAATTAGGAGTTAGGACACAACAAATCTGGATGGGCTGGTCCAACGCTCTGTCATTGCCCTAGGGAGCTTCCGCCCCTGGTGGCCACCCCCACCGCCGCCGGTGCTGGCAGCCCCTCCGCCTCCACCACCTTCCCTCCCTCTCCTTCCCGTTCCCCACGATGCCCTCCAGCTCCCACCGCTTGGGTGAGCCCGGCGTCGCCACGTCGTTCATGCTTGGGCGAGGCCAAGCCCACCGGGCGGCACCGCCGCTAGCCCGAAGGCCCCTCCCTTCCCTCCGGCACGGTGGTCGCCCGGCGCGTGCGGGTAACACGACTCTTGGGTTTGGGGGCGGGGCGCCGCCACTAACACCGACTTCCGTGGCAGCCCGGCCTAGCCATCAAAACCCATCCCCGTTGCCTTCACAACCTCCACTCCCATGCACCCGTCCCTCCACGCCTAGAGGATGGGGGACCTACGTGGGCTGGTTGGACGCCGCCCAGATTTGGTACTAAAGGCGGCGCCGTCTCCACCGCCGGATGTCGCGACACAAAGATCGAGCGCGCGGCCGACACGACAATAGGCGTGCCAACACCGGAGTTGGTGACCGAGGTCGCCGTGGGCGCCCCTTTCTCATGCAGGAGCGGCGACAACTCCGCCAACGATGAGGGCATCCTCTTGCCTCTTACGGCTGCTTCCCTAGCCTTGAGGTCGGGAGACCTCAACAAGGGTCGGCGGCCAGCCGTGGTGGATCTCCGTCGGCATCCTCATCGTGCCCTCCGCCAACATCCTTACCACGCCCTCCATGGCGGCGCTCTCGGGCGTCACTGAGATGGCTCGTTGATCAACATTGAAGACGCCTTGATGAAGATGATGAGGTCCTCGATGATGACATGCCGCCGCCGCCGCTAAGGTTCATCCACTAGTGCACAGGTGACACCTTCATCGCGGGGTGCGTGGGCTGCCAACACAACCTTTGTCCTCAACGTCTTCCTCGCTTGTTGCGCTCGTCCCCGCCGCCCGAAGCTAGTCGTCCACCTTGTCTCCCCTTGTCGTGCCTTTCCACTACATCCCGCGGGTCATTCGGTTGGGCGCCGTAACCGCCGATGGGTGGAGGACGACGGGCGACGCTGGCCCGCAATGAGCTGCCCATGTCCTACCTTTGGGGTCGCCCGTCGCCCGCCAAAGATTGCAATGACCCATCGGAAGGCGTGGCGTTCTGTCGCTGGGCCGCACCGCTGTGGCTACGCGCCGTGGCGAGGCGGCCGGTGGGCGCGGCGGCCTTGAAGAAGACGAGGAACGCGGAGGCGCACCCCGGTCACGCTTGCCGAGTGGCATTCCCGCCGCCCCGTGGAAGGTCATGCCCGCCCACCACCGCCTCGATCGCCGTGGGAGGATGTTAGCCCCCAACGCCGATGGGTGGCGTGACATTCTTCCCAGAATCACCCCTTTGTCGGACCAAGCGAGCCTCGCCGATCCAACGACCTCACCGGGAGATCCCAACGCTTCCTCGACAGTGCTTTAACTCTGGCCCTACTCGCCTTCGCCAGAAAGCAAAGATTCTCGCTACCACGTCATTGCTTGTCTTGTCGCGGCTTCCACCACCTTGCTAGAGATCGCAAGATGCCTAGGCCCACCGCACGTCCTTGGCAAAAGGCACCAACCCGCCATGACAAACCGGCTGCTAGTGGCTCCTTGTCGATCTTACAATGTGCACCCATCGCTCGGGGAGGGGGGAGAGGAGTCGGTGACAGCATTGGCGGCGTTGGAGTCAATCGGTAGCGGCCGCCAACACCGAGGCAATGGTCGACGCAACGCCGCCTTGGGCTAGGACCTCATATCTGTTGGGCCCGAGCCTCGGGCTGTTTCTCCACGAGGCTTCAACACAGGAGGTGTTGTAGCTCCGACCAGGATGAGCCAGGCGTGGATGGGAGCAACGGAGAAGGTCAGCGACATCGACGCCCCACCGCCAACGACGGTGAAGGCATCGTGGTCACTCGTTTGTGGTCACCGTTGATATTTCTTACACGATCCAATTTAGGAAGGCTTAAAGAAATATATATGTGATATCTATCTAATCATGTTAGCTTGGATATGGGATTAACCTCATGATCCAACAAAGCGAAGTTAGGCAGTGTTAGTAGTGGGATGTAAACTTAGCATCATTAGCCATAGTGGAGTTAATCTCACCAGGATATGTACTCAAGGTATACCACTCATTTCTAGGCATTACCTATACACTAGTCTGTCACCCTAGCAATAACGCTCAAAGAAATGCGGGTATGGTATTTGTTGATAGGCCTTGATAAAAGAATAAACATGATATCCGCAAGTTTACGAGATAGAAATACCATCGTAGCACTTCACTTAGGGGAGTAATCCGGGTATCGTATTTATATTTTACCACGGGGAAGGTAAGTCTATGGAAAGTAGAGAGAAAAGGGGTAATTATTTAGATTGTGATTTAGTTATGAGATCCACTTACAGTAGTATAATGCAGAGTAGCTATATGCATCTAACATTACTCAACAGGATAAGTCACGAGATAAATATTATTAGATAAATGATAACTACCCAAGTCTAAGATCATCATATGCCACTAGAATCATACGAGCTATTAGCATGTTATAGAAAGAATAGAAAGAATATTCCTAAGATACTCCCTAATCATATATGTTAATGAATACTACAATTAGTGCAATACATCTAGCTATCATGGCAAGGTTGGATTACATCTACACATGGCAAGCATTACCAATGACAACCAAGGACTAAACTTGTTCATTACCGTAATTATAAGCTCGACTAGTCCTACATTCGGAGGGTGGATTCCAAAGGACTCAACAGATTTGTCACTCCCGTGATCTACCACACACGCCCGAATATAGGGTGCAATTGCGGATAAACGTTGTATAAACACCACGTTTACACATTGCTTATCACCCACATAATGATCATCTACGTGGATGCTATACAATTCCATGCATAAGATATAAGACAAACTCACTAAACTAAACATATAATCATAGCATGCATAAACACATATCGATAAGAATATAGTAATTATATAGATCAAAGCCATAACAATTGTATTCTTAATATAATAGTACTTACAGATCGAATACAAGAGAGAAGTCTCAAGAACAATGATCCTTGCTACTTCTTGACTATCAGGAACTCAAGATGAACTTGATCTTCAACTAGAACTAGCTAGATAGCTAACTACTTCTAGTATGAACTAGGGCTTAGGTCTAGACTTGGTTGGACTTGAGATGAATTGACTTAGTATGAGTTGATAATGAATATTATTTTAGCTTTGAGGTCATTTGGTCTTCTTATATAACACTTGGCGATGAAGCGTGAACCCTTGGATCAAACCGACCTTCAATAACGGTGTAGATGCAACCTCAAAGTCGGTAGTAAACCGACATAGAAAGGAGAGGCTGACAGGCCGACCCCACCTGGCGGCCGGCCTATGTGGCACTGGCGGCCGCCAGAGGTGGAGTGCCACCTTGGCATCCCGTTTGTTCTGGTGTCCTCTGGTATCTTCTAGAATGTTTTAGTCCACTTTTAGGGGTTGAGTTACTTCACGGTCAAGTCTTGTCATCATATGTCTTGTATATTCGGAACTTTCTCCATTCTTTCTCGCATTTATCTATCAAGTCCCCGGAAAGTCACGAGAATACCAAAACTTATGGAAATATATTAGTTAGACCCCTAGACTTATGTTTGGTCTTTGACTTGAGCCCCTATTTCATGTTAATTGACTTATAAAATTATGCTATAACAGGTGTCAACAGTCACCCAAGCAACGCACGACGTCACACCTGCATCTACCTCTACTGACGCCCAGGCTAAGCACGGGGGGACTTCAAGTGCCCTACTATGGTCGACCCGTGTGTGGATGCCGCAGATGGTGGTGACCCTGTTGACGACCCGATGCCGCTCATGCTCACGACTTCGCTCATTTCAAGTCGGATCACCCCACAGTCTTTACTGGTCCCGCGGACAAGCGAGGAGGAGGCCTTGCGGGTGGCTTCCGATGCTTGCACGGAGGACCCGCCCCAACGGACACCACCTGCGTGCTTAGCCTTACCCTTAGTGACCGCTCGACTGAGTTTGTCAGTCTTGCCAAAGTGGTTGGCGTTCGAAGACTCTTTTGACGCTGATGCGGCCGCGGTGGACGATGTGGACTAGCCACTAGGCTTCGGTCCGATGCAAGCGGATCCAAGTGCGCCGACGCACTCAGGAGGTCAGCACGGAGTTGTGAATGCCGAGGCGATTGCGCATTCCACCCCAGCTGGCGTGGACGTAGCTGCCTCTCCTCGGTTTGCCGACTCCCTTGACGAGAGGCTCAAACCGTTCAGCGAGTGGTGCGTGTAAAGGCACCTTCACCTTTCTTTGCCTCTACCAATGCAGGTGTTACCACTGCAGACAGTGCTACCGCACCGCAGCAAGAGGCTCTCCGCTCAGCCACTCTCACGTGTTCCAATTGCGAAGCGGGGTGAGATTTTGGAGATGCAGCGGTTGTGGTTCATCAATGGAAGGACGCCGCCCTCCACGGCACAAAAGGAGGGCTACGACGACTTCCGTGAGGACCCCAACTCCTCTCAAAAGGAGGTGCTACGACTGGTCTTCATAGGTGAGCAGCTAAGGCGATCGAGGCGCCACGCTAGCCATAGAGGCATTGATGAAGCTGAAGCTAAGAACAACTTCGCACATACTCATGGTATTGGAACCTTGTGGGCTGTATGATCCTATAGCCCTAGGCCAATGTATTCAATTTCCATAGCGCCTGGATGTGAAACAACTACCCCATTTTTTTTTCTCGGCCGGGCCATTCATCATCCGTATTTCATTAAGAGAGGGAAAACCAAAGTGCAAATACAAACTCTATGCCGAGCGGACATGGCTGAAACCCAAATAAAAACTAGCAACTAAAAACTAGCAAACAAAGTAACATCACTATACTAAGGGGTATCTAGGATTCGCCGAGATAGTTTGAATTTCGGCGAAATTCATCCGTTTCGATTAGATTTGAATCCTATTTTACTATACTATTTCACTACATACACATAAATCATCTGCTCCAATTAAACATCACCGGATTACTGGAGGCCGCCGACACTACGCGTCGACATTGATCACGGGGCCTTCAAACCAAAACCGGGCATGGAGCAGCCATGTGCCGACACTGAGGACCAGCACGCCGCCGACGGCGACCGGCGTGTAGTTGAGGTTGTCCTCCGCGACGGGATACGCCACCGGCAGGCAGAAGAGCACGGTGACAAGAGCGACCCAGGCTACGGCGACCCAGCCGACGAGGAGCCCGTACCTCCCGAGGTGGAACGGCCCTGGGATGAAGGATTTTCGGGCCGTCGTGACGCGGAAGAAGATGGGAAGTGCGTATGAGATGTATAACCCGGTGGTTGCCACGGACACCATCGCCTGGAACGCCACCTGGCTCTTAAGTGACTGTTAAATCAAATTAAAAGACATTGGTTAAGGTTGAATTTTGTTATAAATTTATCAAAAATTGATTGATAACTTGACCCACCGTGAGGGACATGATGAATGCAACCGTGACAGAAAGCCAGACGACGTTGATGGGCACCTCCTGGCTGTTGAGCCGGTACCATACACGCGAGAAGGGCATGGCACCGTCCCTCGAGAAGGCGTAACCCATCCTGCGTGCACCAATTTATTTGCATATATATATCTTGTCAGAGCAGGGAGAGATATACAATATACTGTAGCTATCATGCACGAGCAAGAACAGGCACGCAGGACCTTGAGTTGGTGGTGACACATGCAATGCCGCAGAGGAAGATGGCGACGGCGATGGCCGACAGGCACGCGAGCGCCCCGGCGCCGCTGCCGTACCTTTCCCGGAAGGCGGTGTAGAGAGCCTGGGCGACGGCGTATCCGCCGGCGTCGTTGCCGGGGTCCAGGAGGTAGGGGATGTCCGTCATCAGCGACGTCAAGGCCACCAGGTAGATCCATCCGAACAAGGACGCCAGGGCAACGGCGGTCACGATCCCTATCGGCCCGCTCCGGTCCGCCCTCTTCGTTTCCTCTGACTGAATGATGTGATGCGTGGTTGCATATGCATGTTATCAGAATGGAATTCATCCAGAACACGAGTAATGCTCTGAATAACTTGTTTGTATTTGGGATTTAAAATTTGGGAGTATATATTATTTACCATGTGGCAAGATGTGTCATAGCCGAGGAGGGAGTACTGGCTCATGAGCAGCCCAACGGCGAGAATATAAGCCTTGCTATGGATTCCCATGCCGTTCTCTGTGTTGAAGTGGGTGAAGATGAACTCCACGCTCGCTCTCTCCTTGGCGACCGCTGGAAGCAAGATCACCAGGACGAAGACACCTACATATATGTATAGCATGTACAGTAATCCACGAAAGCAAGCAATGAAATGATCAGGCTCTTGAATACGTAATTCGCATCGATCCCCTGCAGATATATACCTGATGTATTCCAGAAGACTCCTAGATGACCAAACCATGAGAGCCAGTGGATAGGGAGGCAGTTGATGAGGCCGTGCAGGATGAGGATGACGGCGTATATGGCGAGCAGGACGTATTTGGAGACCATGTAGCCACCGCCGTTGGCTCCCCCGGTGGCCAGCAGGATGATCACCTGGATAAGCTGCGCCAGCGAGAAGTCTATGCTCGTCGTACCTGCCCACTGTTAAATCACCAATTTGTGACGTTATGTTAAAAATAAATCACATATTTGACTGTTGACTGATGAGTGATGAGAGATCAAATCACTACTAAGCCACATGCAATTCTGTGAAGTCCATGCACGCATGGCGATACTGATTCCATGGATCAAACGAGCCACATTCATACCTGTCCCACGATGTTGAACCTGCAAAACAGGACAAAACAGACTAGTAAATTCAATTTCATTCACGTGTAAATATAAGCAAGGCCAGTCATCAGTAGTCGCCGAGATTTTTATTTCTTTTCTTTGGACGTTTTCAAGACGCAACAGAGAAGGTCAACAAAAGACACGCACGAGATCGAAAAAATTAAGCGGCAAAGATATGATAATGAGCAGGGTATTGGACGACAGGACGATCGAGGACGACGACGCGTACGTACCATCCGGTGACCCAGGAAGCCAGCGATGCCCACTTCTTGCCGGCGAGCTTGGCGCTCCAGTAGTAGAGCCCACCGGAGGTCGGGTACGCCGAGCAGATCTCCGCCATGGACAGCGCCACGCAGCCGTTGAAGGTCGCCACCACGAGCCAGCCCAGCGTCATGGACGCCGGCCCGCCGTAGCGGAGGCCGGTGTTGTACGTCGTCGTCACGCCCGTCAGCACGGAGATGATGGCGAAGGAGAAGGCGAAGTTGGAGACCACACTACACATGCATGTATATGTTATATATACTGGCAATTGGAATCGAATTGATCGGAGCGCGCGATTACGTACGAGAGGCCGCGCTTGAGCTCCTGCTTGTATCCAAGCTGATGCAACCGGGCCATATCAGGGTCGGCGATGGGCAGCTCGACGGAGCGGCGCGTCTCCAGCGCCATGGCTCTGCCGTACGTTCTCCGCTCTGTTCTTCTTGCTGCTCCGTCGACTGCCGGCTGCCGCCCGGCTAGCTAGCTATATATAGCTGCGCAGCCTGCAGGTCGCTGCTACCTCCTCGCTTATACTACTAAGCCTAAGTCTCTAGCTGACAGGGTCAGTGCCGGCCGCTTGGTAGTGAGCTCGTTGCAGTTTAATCGTTAGAATACACCGGAGGTCAACAGATGCCGTGGAAATCGCCCATGGTTGCGCCGCTCTCCGGCGTACGTGTGGCGGTGGTCTGGGATTCCATATCTTCTGTCTGAACCGCAATTTTTTTGACTTGAAAGGGTATAGGCTACTGGGAGCTGACTTTTACTATACCAGTTCAACAAGACAACAACCCACGAGTATTATACAAAGTGTTAATTAGATGTAGCCTAAAGGTAGGGGGGTTAGGAACAGAGCATAGACATGAACAATAACGATATACGAAAAAAAAAAATTCTTTCGTCTTAATGAAACACAGGCCCGTTCGCGAAAAAAAAATTACAACCATTGACATTTTGTGATAATGACATTGTTCGTTGGACATTAGATTTGACTTTTTCCTTTTTTATTCTTTGTTGTTGCTAGAGTTTGCCTTTCTTAGTCGGTGTCCGTTAGGTCGACCCAATGTACAGTGGTTGGCTAGATGTAAAGAAATGAGCAGGGGGCTCGTGGGCCGACTGGCTAGATCAGCCAGGTTGTGGTCGATGCCATGAAGACTTGGGTTCGAACCCTACATCCCTTAGTAAAAAATCAAAGTGGCAGTCTGCCCTTCTAATTTCGTTTTTTTTTTTGTAAAGAAATGATGTAAAATAGGTTATAAATCGTTGTTTTGTATTTTCTATCGTCTAATATAATCCGTGACAAAGCTTTTGTCGTCCTTGTTTTTTTTACATTGTTGGTGTGAGTGAGGGAGTATATTGATATAGCAAAAAGGCAAAACAGCACACGCAACTCAGTCCTGCCAACTAGCCATATGCAACGAATCATGTTAAGCCGGTCTGGTTCGAAGGTGGACAACATCTCTCTTTGTGAGCCTTGCCACTCGTGTCTTTTTTGTTACGATCATGCCTAAGTGTGTTTTTCATTAAGCAGAAAAATATGTCAATGCATAACAAGGGAGCAGTAACCCGTGGTTTACCGGCCGCTCGTGTCTAGAAATCCATCTCTTGCTTGCTTCCTCCAGCTTCTGGCCCAACCAAATTATAAGTTTGAAGAGGAACATGGGGTGTGTGCTTTGGTTTGTTTGCCAATCACTATGTTGTCCCCTTTTTTTTTTTTCAAGAACATGTCTTGCATGTATTTCATTAAGCGTAAAATCAAAGTTTTGTTATACCGTCTGACTCATGGCGTCTAGAGCTCCTAGGTGCGGTAGCCCACCCGCAGTCCACATGGCGATCTCTTCCAGGATGACCTCAAGCAAGCTGCGGTGCTGACCGACCGTAAGGCAAACCTAAGTTTCTCGATTGCATTCCTACCATCCACAATATCCAACCAACTTAGGAGAACAGGTCACCCTAAGTTAAGAAGCCAAACATCAAACAACTAGGCTATTTGATTGTTGAGCAAGATCACCTCGATACCTATGTATGAAGCACGGGTGAATGACCCGATCGAGAACCAAAAAAAAAAACCTCGATACCTATGTATGAAGCACGGGTGAATGACCCGATCGAGAACCAAAAAAAAAACCTCGATACCTATGTGGAGCAAGATTATCCTTGCTAGAGCAAGAGACCCAAACAGTAGCTCGGCCGGACTAGGCAAAAGCTTGTTCAAAGTAGGCAAATCTACCAATCATGTTTCTAGTGTCTACTACTTCCTCTGTTTCAAATTTTAGGCCGTTTTGGCTTTTCTAGATGCCTTTTTTTTTATTATGCATTTAGACATAGTGTATAACTAGGTGCATAACAAAAGCAATAAGCTAA
This sequence comes from Hyparrhenia diplandra, assembly GCA_015847255.1. Classification (NCBI taxonomy): domain Eukaryota; kingdom Viridiplantae; phylum Streptophyta; class Magnoliopsida; order Poales; family Poaceae; genus Hyparrhenia; species Hyparrhenia diplandra. The sequence continues at coordinate 147,774 of JADLZK010012125.1, forward strand.
AGTGAAATATAATTTAGAACGGAGGAGGTACTAGCGAGGCGGCACTAAAAGTAGTGTCGCACAAAGTTTTATCCTATAACGACTAACAAAAGATGGTCCACAGCAACATGACTACCAAAATTTAGTATCATCAGACACTCAAGAATCGATGGTACTCAAGCAACATCTAAGTACACAATAAGTTGGCCTTGAAAAATGCCGAATGAAACAAATCAATGATAACGTAATTCCATAACCGACTAATAATAATCTCATACTTCCTCCTCTGTCTGAGAAATAGTGTACTTCTGACTCTAATGCTAACCATCTTCAATCTATCCATTCCTAATTGTAAGTCATTCCAAAAATCTTGAGAGTCAAAATATTTCAAGTTTGACCAAAATCATAAAGAGAATTACAAATATTTATAGCATCAAATAGGTATACTATGAAAATATAATTAACAAATAAACCAATGATACTTATAGTTGACACCCTAAATGTTATCATCTTATCATATGAATTTGGTCAAACTTTCCCGTGAGGTTGACGGAGGTCACGGGAAAGGGGCACGGAGGGGACGGAGCGGGGCTGGGGCTCACGGCGATTACCTTTCCCGTGAGCCCCCGTCTCATGGGAAAGCAGGGGGCTTTCCCGTGAGCTATACCTCACGGAAAGGTGATTTCCCGTGCGTAGTTGCTTTTCCGTGATGTTTCTCTGTTGCTCACGGAAAGGATCTCCTTTCCCGTGAATGACGGAAACTATTTGCCCACGGAAAGCGTAGGAATCCGTAGTTTACTCCAAGGTTCTTGGAATGACCTACAATTTGAGTTGGAGGGAGTATCAAACAAATTTACTATATATATTCATTATAGAAAATATACTTAGAACATAACAACCAGATACTATTTTTATAACTTTAATCAAAAACTAAAATACTATAGAAGTACACTTTTTAAAAAAAAAAAAAATGGAGTATGTATCACCGGCCACACCAGAGAGCTAAAGAGATCATATCGTAGGCCGGAATCACCCAATGTCAAAACCTAAACTCCCTCCGTCCCATAGAGGCGTTTTGAGTTTTGAACTTCAAGTTTGATCATCCGTCTTATTCAAAATATTTATGCAAATCATAAAATAAATTAATCAATATTCAAGTATCTTCATTGATAAAATAAGTAAGTATCAAAATAAATTATATCTGTGCAAAAAATTTGAATAAGATCGAATAAAATAGCACGGAATCAGGGGTGACAAACGTCAGTGGGACGGAGAAAGTAGTATATTTGATATATATGAGGTTTGAATGAACTGAGCTCTAAGTTCGTGACATGATATAAAACCGGAGTGACATGATATAAAATGCATCGTAACTATCGAAGCCTGCAAACAATGTCAGACGACGTTCGTGATAGGCCCTCGGAACCAGAACCGGGCGTGGAGCACCCACGCGGCGAGGCTGAGCACCAGCACGCCGCCGACGGCCACCGGCGTGTAGTTTAAGGTCTCCTTGGTGACGGGGTACGCCACTGGCAGGCAGAAGAGCACGGTGACGAGGGCCCCCAGAGCACGGCCACCGCGCCGACGGCGACGCCGCATCTCCCGAGGTGGAACGGCCCTGGCACGAACGACCTCCTCGCCGTCGTCACGCGGAACAAGATGGGCAGCGCGTAGGCGATGTACAGGCCCAGCGTCGCGATGGACACCATGGCCTGGAACGCCACCTGGCTCCCCAGCGACGTGAGGGCCATGACGAACGCCACGGACACCGAGAGCCAGACGACGTTCAAGGGCACCTCCCGCTTGGTCACCCGGTGCCAGACACGCGAGAACGGCATCGCCCCGTCCCTGGAGAAGGCGTACCCCATCCTGGAGTTGCTGGTGACGCAGGCCGTGCCGCAGAGGAAGACGGCGACGGCGATGATCACCAAGCAGGCGATGCCGCCGGCGCCGGTGCCGTACCTCCGGTGGAAGATGGTGTACAGCGCCTGGGCAATGGCGTACCCTCCGGCGTCGTTGCCGGTGTCCAGCAGGAACGGGATGTCGGTCACCACCGATGTCAGAGCCAGCAGGTAGATCCATCCGAACACGCTGGACAGAGCGACCGAGTAGACGATCCCCATCGGCCCGTTCCAGTCCGCCTTCTTCGTCTCCTCCGTCTGCATTACGATCGTACGTGTTCATTCAGTTCAGATGGTCATCAGAGAACAATGATATATGAACGCGTGGTGACCGGCCGGCGGCGTGTGTTGTTCACCATGTGAGCAGAGGTGTCGTAGCCGATGCTGGAGTACTGGCTCATGAGCAGCCCGACGGCGAGGATGTAGACCTTGCTATGGATGCCCATGCCATTATCGGTGTTCATGTGTGTGAAGATGAACTCGGCGCTGGCCCTCTCCTTGGCCACCGACGGGACGAGGATGACGAGGACGAACACACCCGCGACGTTCCAGAAGGCTCCGAGCTGGCCGAACCAGGAGAGCCACTGGATGGGCAGGCTGTTGATGAGGCCGTGCACGACGAGGATGGCGGTGTAGATGGCCAGCACGACGTACTTGGAGGCCAGGTAGCCGCCGCCGTTGGCCCCGCCGGTGCTCAGCAGGATGATCACCTGGATCAGCTGCGCCAGCGAGAAGTCCACGCTCGCGGTGCACGCCCACTGCGGGTGCACGCGGCGATTCAATCATCAGAATATCAGAATATAATCCTATGATCGAGATGACACTAGCACACTACTAATGCCTCTTTGCAAAAAAACAAACAAGAAAAATAAATAAAAAAGAGGATATTCTGTGATCCTGTACGTGAAGTTGTGTTATGTGTTGTACCTGGCCCACGATGTTGAACCTGCAGAAGAGGACAGAAGATATTGAATAAAACTTGATTAGACTAGAAGTGATATGACTGGGAAGTCATAATTGGCATCATGCATGGTGAAAAACAACAGAATTAAACACGACGGTTTATTTAGTTTGAAAAAAAAAAAAGGAGGATCCATCGGAAGTACTATTTCTGAATCTGATGGTTTGTTGTTTTGTTTGAACGAATCTGATTGTTTGTTGTTATTTGGCGCGAGATTTCAGGGAGAGAGCTAAGTTGTACTCGTCTCGTGAAGTTTGACGTTTTTACTTTTCAACTTCATATTTTACCATCCATCCATCTTATTTAAAATATTTATGTAAATAATAAAATAAATAAATTAATATTTAAATATCTTTATTAATAAAATAAGTAATAACAAAATAAATTATATTTATATAAAAATTTTAAATAAGACAAGTCATTGAATAAGATAATACGGAATACAAGGCCATAAACTCACTGGCACGAGGGAGCAGCAGTATAATTGATTCTTATAAAAACTGTGAATAGGAGGAGAAGGTAGGTTTCGTACCACCCGGTGACCCAGGAGGCAAGTGGAGCCCATTCCTTGCCGGCAAGCATGGCGCTCCAGTAGTATAGGCCGCCGGAGGTCGGGTACGCCGAGCAGATCTCCGCCATGGACAGCGCGACGCAGCCGTTGAAGAGCGCCACCACGAGCCAGCCCAGCGTCATGGACGCCGGCCCGCCGTAGCGGAGGCCGGTGTTGTACGTCGTCGTGACGCCCGTCAGCACGGAGATGATGGCGAAGGAGAAGGCGAAGTTGGAAACAACACTGATACATATAGGATTGGCCGGAGAGCTCCATCAGCACAAGCAGCTAGCGGCGATCGACAAAGAACGAACGAACGAGCTGGAGCGTTGCACTTACGACAGGCCGCGCTTGAGCTCCTGCTTGTATCCCAGCTGCTGCAGCCGCGCACGGTCTGCGTCCGCGGCCGGGTCGGCGACGGGGAGCTCGGCGCCGACGGTGCCCATATTCCCCCGGCGCCGCCGCTGCGCACTTTGCTCCGTTTCGTCGGGGTGTGCGCGCTAAAGCCGACAGCTACTGAATGAGGAGACGTACAATCTCAGCTCGGCCGCCCGGTTGACAGGTTGGTAAGCTTATTATATTAGCTTGGTGTTAGAAACCTATATACTAGTCGTCCGTGATGCGCAAAGAGTCAGCAGAGAAGACCGGAAATCGGGACGGATAGGCCCGGCATGTGCAAACTAGTCCCGCGAATCCCTTTCGACTGATTCCGAATCCTTTTTGACTAATAAACGATGCATGGTAGGTAACCCACGTCAGGGCCCGATCAGCATCACCCTGGACATTCTCTTTGGAGGATCTTTATTTTTTTTAAAAAAAACAGTAACTGATAGTTGTACTTGTACATGTTGAAACAGAGCATATCAAGGCCCCGATCGACGATCGTGGCCAGCTCACGCGTCAATGGTGGTAACAGGCCCTCGAAACCAAAACCGGGCGTGGAGCACCCAGGCACCAAGACTGAGCAGCAGCACGCCGCCGACGGCCACGGGCGTGTAGTTGAAGTTAACCCCAGCGACGGGGTACGCAACCGGGAGGCAGAAGAGCACGGTGACAAGGGCCACCCAGAGGACGGCGACCCAGCCGACGACGAGGCTGCATCGTCGTCCGAGATGAAACGGTCCCGGGACGAACGAGTCCCGCGCCGTCGTGACGCGGAAGAAGATGGGCAGCGCGTAGGCGATGTACATTCCCAGCGTGGTGATGGACACCATGGCCTGGAACGCCACCTGGCTCCCCAGCGACGTGAGCGCCATGACGAACGCCACGGAGACGGAGAGCCAGACCACGTTCAAGGGCACCTCCTGCTTGTTCACACGGTACCAGAGCTTGGACAGCGGCATCGCGCCGTCCCTGGAGAAGGCGTACCCCATCCTCGAGTTGCTGGTGATGGACGCCGTGCCGCAGAGGAATATGGCCACGGCCATGGCCGCCAGGCACAGGATGCCACCGACGCCGCCGCCGCTGCCGAACCTCTGGCGGAAGGTGGTGTACAGGGCTTGCGCGATGGCGTTCCCGCCGGCGTCGTTGGTTGGGTCCAGGAGCGACGGGATGTCGGTCACCATGGATGTCAGGGCCACAAGGTAAATCCAGCCGAAGACGCTTGATAGCGCGACTGAAACCACGATCCCCATCGGGCCACTCCACTCCGCGTTCTTCGTCTCCTCTGACTGCATTTGATTTTGTTTGTACATAAAACACAAGCACATCAAACTCGGCTAGCTTCCACATTTAGTAAATTTGTGCATTATTGATACAAAAGTACGTTTTGTGTAATGGCACAGAGAGATTTATTTACCATGTGAGCAGAAGTGTCGTATCCGAGGAGGGAATATTGGCTTGTGAGCAAACCAATGGCTAGTACATAGACCTTGCTGTGGATCCCCACTGTATCGTCAGTGTAACAGTTGGTAAACATAAACTCCATGCTTGCCCTCTCCTTGGCAACAACCGGAATCAATACCGTCAAGACAAATACACCTAGATAGCATCACCAATTAACTTTTTTTTTTCACGAAACATCACCAATTAGGTTTAGGTAAAACCATTGTGTTGGTCAATAAATGATCGGACCATTCAGAACTCAGATAATGGGGTTGATGTGAAAATGATACTGGATCCATAAAAAAAATGGTACCTGCAAGATTCCAGAAAGCTCCAAGTTGGCCGAAAAATGCCAGCCAAGTGATGGAGAGGCTATTGATAAGCCCGTGCAGGATGAGGATGACACAGTAGATGGCAAGCACGACATATTTGGAGGCCAGATAACCACCGCCATTGGCTCCCCCGGTGCTAAGCAAGACGATGACTTGGATAAACTGCGCCAATGAGAAGTCCACGCTCGTGGTGCAAGCCCACTGTGCAAAACGAAAGATCAGCTAAGAAACTAGTACAGCAGCGTCAATCGGCTCATGTCCTGATTTTTTCACCGAAAGCGTGCATCGCACGTGCTACATTAAGGGAAGTTAGAGTAAATACACGGCGGGGCGGCAATGACAGCGAGTTGCCATAAGCCAACATAGGGTGGAACATAAGCAAGATTCACCGGCTAATAATGTGCTCCAAAGCCCAATCATTCAGGTTAATCTAGGAAGTAGCTAGAGAACCAATCTGGCATGACATGCAGGTATGGATGAGCTAGCTAGAGACGACGGTTCAATTCAACTCTTACTGAAATATTGAGCTCAGCAGCAGAAGTTGCTGACTACTGTTATGGCACGCTACTGACTGCATCGCCAAATCTTGGCAGCTCATTTTTGGAAGCAACCTTTCATTGATAAAAGGACATGTTATCTGTTTCAAATAGCTGAATGATCAATAGTAGATTTTTATAGTGTCTTTGTTAGTTGTTACAGTCCAAACTGAACCGTGTCCAAGTTGGTTGCCTACCTAGTATGATATAAATCAGCTAGCGGTCAGAGACAGAAGTAGACCAGTAGTGTATATAGTATATTTGAGTATTATAAAAGTTTCTAGGAAAAATCTAAGGTTAGAAGTCGTGTATGATTCATGATGATCTGATGGACTCTGACTCTGTAACCAAGTTAAAGCGTACCTGGCCCACGATGTTGAACCTGCGAAACATGACACAAAGATTAAAAATACGGTAACTAGATAGACCAGCAGCATGATGGTTTGAAAAAAAAATCGTCAAATTCTAAGTTATTATATGAAAATGACATATGAATAAAGCGAAAAGCATTTTTGAATCCAAAAATTAAAAAGGGGAAGCATATCAGTTGGTACCATCCGGTGACCCAGGAGGCAAGGGGAGCCCAGTCCTTGCCGGCGAGCATGGCGCTCCAGTAGTAGAGGCCGCCAGTGGTCGGGTACGCCGAGCAAATCTCCGCCATGGACAGCGCGACGCAGCCGTTGAAGAGCGCCACCACGAGCCAGCCCAGCGTCATGGACGCCGGCCCGCCGTAGCGGAGGCCGGTGTTGTAGGTCGTCGTCACGCCGGCCAGAACGGAGATCATGGAGAAGGAGAAGGCGAAGTTGGAGAGGAGGCTACATGCAGGGGCAGCTGAGAATGAGAGCTGCTGCTGCTGGCAAGAAAATGCAGGAGGTGCTTGCAATGAAATGGAATGCGGAACGTACGAGAGGCCGCGCTTGAGCTCCTGCTTGTATCCCAGCTGCTGCAGCCGGGCTTGGTCTCTGTCGGCGACGACGGGCAGCTCGCCGCCGGCGGAGGAGCGGCGGGGAGACATCGCCGTGCGGTCTCTGTCGGCGTGCGTTTCCTCCAAATGGTGCTGCAGAGTGAGTGCAGCTTGCTGTGAGTGCAGCTTGCTGGCTTCTACTACTTGCATTGATACGGACATTTTTCTTGACAGGGTACTAAACTAGATAGCATTGTCTCAAAATATCTACGGCTTCTTCTAAAAATTCATATGAAAAAAAACAAATTTCAGCCACTAGAGGACAAAATGGAAGGATGGATAATTTGTTTTTTCATGGAATTTGTCAAACGGCTGCCCCGTTCAGTGCTACAAATATTGGAGTGGTTTCAAAAAATTTAAAACTTTAGTCCGCCACGGATAGAGACGCAGCCCCGCCACGACGAGCCAGCCCAATCATGGACGGCCAGTCTGACAGTGTAGCATAGCAATATCCCTTCTTCTCCTTATTACATGGGGACAGTCAACAGAATGGCTGCCAGTGGAATTGTCGGACGAGTTCTTGGCATACAGTGCGGTTGGAGAAACGGCGTCGTCAGGACCGCCAGCACATAAATATGGAGGAGCTTTTAAGTTGAGATAAGATACGCCCAAGCAGCACCTTTACAATTAGAGCTTTAACCATGGTGCAAATAAGCGTAGAGGCGAAGGATCAGACGATTCAGGACGCACGTCAATAGCTTATAACTTCTTTTGCAAATGATCCTTTTTATTACATACAGCACTGCCACACGATAACTACAAGGCTGCCTTCATCTTGTACCAATAATGTGAATCACGACAAAGAAATTGTGGAGAAGCATTTCCACGTACAAAATTACAACATGAACAAATAGATTGATTCCACACGGCCGTCTTAAGATTAACATGCCACTTAAGGTACCACTTAACATTCTTAAACAGGTATTTCTTTTCTCCATCTCAGTTTTCTTCCCTAGAGGTAAACTAAAATACGTTCAGTAAGGTCGGTATCGCCAATCCGATCTTGATGATCTGCTGCTTCCGCTGCTGGGGGCGGCATAGCCATACTGGAACATTAAGATTGGTTATTAAATGACAAGCCACAGATGAGTAAAAAAAAAAAAAAAGTCACAGCAACAAAGAAAACCTAGATTTCTGTTTTGAAGGACCTAATCATCAATTCCATTTGTGTTTTATAATCATACTATGGCATGAGAACACGTTTTTGTGCTTACAGTATAATCAAGACCGCCACAGAACCTGCCGAAGGATCGCATTGAACCATAAGCTCCGTAAAGATCCATGGGATCAATGTAACTGCCAGCAGCTGAATCATTCTCAAGTGGTGCAGCTGGGTCTATTGCAACCTGAAAGAAAGCCGAAAAATCTTAACTCAGATGTTTCCCAGACAAGGACAATACTATCATTTTTTTTTTTCATTACATACAGATGCAGCGAACACCAGCAGCCTTACCTCATGGCCTAGAATTTCATGGCTTCTACGAGCTACTCGTTCTGCCACACTCTCATCAGCAAAGGTGACAAAACCAAAACCTCGGTGCCCACTTCTTTTTGGGTCCTGTACATGGAGGAAACATTGAGACAACTAACATATTATGGCATGCAAAACAAAGGCAGTCTTAGCCTCACCTTTGGAATATATGCATCTACGATTCGACCAAATCTGCCAAAGTACTGCCTTAGGTCATCCGTGTTTGCTTCTTGTGGAAGTCTACCAACAAATATCTTCTTGCCAACTGCTTGAGAGGATCCATAGTACCCTCCTGATTGATGGAAGTTAAACAGTGAAATACTAAGCTGAGAACAAAAGTTTCAGTGTGTTCAGATCTGACAAAAAAAAAAAACGGATCGAAGACTTACTTCCATAAGCTGATCCAGGATGGTCATACAGCGTTGGTGCACCCAAAGCTGCATACCTGGTAGCAGCTGAAATGTATGCGTTATATGCACCATAGCCACCACCCTGAGATGGCCTACTGGGGGGTATCTGACATCTTCATCCTGATGCAAACATATATTTTCAGGCGGTTATAATAAATACTTACAAGCATCTAATAAAATAGTAAATGATCCAGTATTCTAGTGTAGCACAATACACTCAAAAATCAGAAACATATCACCAGATAAACTTTATCCGTATTCTAGTGTAACACGATACACTAACAAAAATCACAAATACTCCCTCTGTTCCAAATTATAAGATGTTTTAGCTTTTCTGGATACACTGCTTTTACTATATATGTATCAAGACAGTATGTCTAAGTGCATAGCAAAATATATGTATCTAGATAAGTCCAAGCATCTTATAATTAGGACTGGAGGGAATATATCACTAGATAAACTAGTTGGAGCTAGTGGATGGATCTGACCACAATAAAGTTCCATTTCAGAAGAGTATGATACCTTTGGAGTCGCGACGATCAACAACTACCGTTGTACCATCAAGCTCATGTGACTCTTGCATGATGCTGTCCACGGACTCTATTTAATTACATTCAAAATTAGAATAATGTAAAAAGGAAATGATGCACTAACAAAAGAATGGTTCAGGAGAATGAACATATGGCCAACTTCTATTAAAAATAATGAGCACAACAATAAACAACTTGAGCAAGAACTGTTACTACTAGAATCCTATCCCAAATCCTAATACACGAAATGCAAGCAAATTAAGGGGAAAAGCATAACAATTGTCTACAAGTGCAATCGATAACAACATAAAAATAGATGTCAACAAAGATCCTGAGATAACGAAAAATCCACAATAAGAATGGGATCGCTGTAATCACTCACGACATTAACTCTGTACTGGTTGGCACCTGATTGCTACAGCAAAAAAAAAGGCGCACAATCGTAACTACTTCAGCCATTCCATTTTATGTTTAAAGCTGATGTGCCCCACCCCCTCAACTCAACCGAAAAAATATCTCTTCACATCTAAATGAGCTGGAAAACATCCACAAACGTACCTGCACTCTGAAACGTGATAAACCCAATTCCACGATGCCCTTTTTGAACCATGTTCCTACACAGGAGATGTGAGTGTGGAGCGCAAATTTTAGTAAAATCATTGTCATATCCACCTCTAATTTATCCCAATCATGTAATGCCGCATAACCATTGAATCTCCCACGACATTGCTTTTAGAACAATGGAGCAAAGTACTCATGCAAGCAAAACAGAGTTATCGCACTAGGATCTTACAATGCTGGTAAGAAGTACAAGGTCTGTCCTAATCGAAACGCTGAGAATGCGTGATAAATTGTACCCTAAACTTCACTGACACTCTCCATAGTCCCAGATTGATATACTGATGATGGAGAAATCAAGATAACCCCAAAACAACTTCATTCAATGACTTTGTATTAAACATACTTTCATGCTTAAGATTGCAGGTTAAACCTTTGCCCACTAAACCACATGTGATTTATGTAAAGGCCCTTTGGTTATATCCAGATTAAGATGTCATGTCTCACAACTTGCTAAGGCAATAAATGATGGCATTTTAGAATATCATGTTACTCATGTATTACATAGTCAAAATTTTATGGCTGGCAAAAAAGGGCCAGCCCATCAAACCTCTCTCTAATCCTTATCTCTTGATATGAGGCGAGAGGTATCTACTTTCAGGCTCCAAGCTGACTCCGCTTGGCTATCTTCTTGTTGGTGTTTACCCTATAATCTTGGACCACAACATCCTAGAGATCAACTAGCATAGCAGCATTATGAACCTTATGAAACAGTACTATCGCTATTTGAAGGATACCAGATGCAATATTCCATACAAAACCAGTTTAAGTTTTTCTAACCTTTGGCATGTAAAGATCAAGAATTTCTCCAAATGCTTCAAAGTGCCTGTTAATAAAGTAGACAAGCTCGATATAAATCAAGAGGGACATAAATAATGAAGGAAAGGTAGCAATGCTCTAACTGACCTACTTTAAACATCGATTCGGCCCACGGATTGTGGAATTCGAGCAACAAATATCCTTGTAGCTTTCTTTTGTTCCTTGTGATTTCATTTCTTCCTGTGTTAAGAGGAAATTACACCACAATAAATACCAAGTAGATCTGGACACGTATCAATGGAAGACCATATAGAAATTACATAAATAAAATGTAACGTTTTTGTATGTTATTTACCTTTGGAGTAGCTATTTTCACTTCTAACGTGCGGCTCCCAAGAACATGTTCGCTATCAAGAACATTCTGAAAGGATAATGCAATGATTCAGAAAACTCATTTGAATTGGACACTACAAGAAAGCTGCATATGGATTCGGGGTTCCAGTTAAAGATTGAGCGATGCACAGAATTTATTATGCAACAACATGAATGGAGAAAATGAAAGATTATCTTCATTATTCTACTACCTTTGCATCATCAGCTGAGGCGAATGTTACATAGCCAAACCCGCGAGATCGCCCAGAAGATCTCTCCTATTAATTTTGATATGCAAGAAACATGGTCATAAATAAGCGTGGCAATCAGCATATATAGTGATCAAATAGTGCAACCAGAAATTGAACATACAAAAATGGCTGATATCGTATGCCTATGTAAAATAAATAAACCAGTAACCTATTGAACAGCACAAAAATAAGAAATAAAATAGTAAACTTCAAGCTGATCAAATTTATAAGATAAAAAAAATAACTAACAGGACAAAGGCAGATGGCCACACATAATTTGTTATTCCTAAGCAAACTATTCTTGGAGAAAATAAATAATCAGTAGTTTTCCAAATTATTGATTATCAGGAAGTATAACGGCACAAAATTAGGTGTAAGAAAACATAAAAAGTATAGCATCTGCCATTCAATCTAAGTGTCAATTATGGCAAACCTTCATGACGACACAATCATCTAGGGGTCCAAACTTGGCCATGTACTCTCGTAACCCTTCAGTGTCAACATCCCAGGGGATACCAAGAACCTAGAAGCATTAATTGTGCATACTCATTATCCCTCAAGTGTGGCAATTGTGAGTAGAATCTTACAAAGGAAAGACGAGTTGGTAAATTACCACAAGCTTCGTAGCCATTGCAGCACTGGCTACAGATCAATGTCAAAAGATTCGTTGTGTCTTTATTCCCTGTATCAAGGAAAATTCTCAGCAATCTACTGAATAATGCCTTGAACCTATGATGAAGAGTGCACGACTTAAATTTCTTGAACACCTTGCATCAAGTTTTGGTAAAAGTGTCTGACGGCCAGATAATAACCATAAGATTCAATCATTCAATTAACTGGATAAGCAGGATGTGTATATGCACTCAACAACTGGGGGAAAACAGAAAAAGCCAAATACGATGTCTCAGAGAAATAATGTAAATGCAATTGATTGGTGGTTAAATGGGTACATGGTTATCAAGGCAGTAAGTCGAGGCGTGGCAAGTGACTACCACCTTACGCTTAAGCGAGTAAAGGCATAAGGCGAGGCGACGCCTTACCAACTAAAGGAAAATTTAAAACAGCAGCTCAGAGCAGTATATAGATGATAAAGAAAAAAGGAAAGGAAAAAAGAAAGAAGTAAGAAGTGGTCTGGCCCAGCCCACATGCACCAAGCAGCCCATATGCCCCTCACCCGCATAGCCCTAGCAATCTTCATGTCTCTCCTGCACCACGCCGCGCCGCAACTCTACTCTGTTTTGACTTCCGCCTCCACCCATCTCTCTGTCTCTTCCCTCCCGTTCCGCCTCAACCCCACCTCTCTATCTCGTTCTCCACTCCTGTTCCCCCTCCACCCCTCTCTATCTCTTGCTTCCCTCACCTTCCTTCTTTGGACGCTGCAGATTGATGGAGAAAGAGGAACAGAAGAGGCAGGATGCTGCAGGCTAGCGCCGATTGTGGAAAGACGGCCGTGGCCCGCACAGGAGACGGGCACACAGCTCGACAATGGTCAGTCAGCAACTTCTCCCGTCAGCGCGGGAGAACGTGCCGGCCGGCTCTCCTGCTCACTGGTGTCCAATTTCTAGTACGCCCGCTCTATCCCTCCCGCTCTCCCGCTCACTAGTGGAATCTAAGGATCTCCAGTACGCCCGCTCACTGGTGGAATCTAAGGCGAGTCGTCTGCTGTGGCATCGTGTGTGCAGCCCCTTGGAGCTTAAGTGACACCCAACGCCTTGATAACACTCACTGGGTATCAGGAAATATATGCTGCTCTGACACAGAAACATTGCATTGCCTGGCACTGGAACCAGCTCCAGTGAGATAAGAAAGATTGTTATCCAACAAAAATTCAAGTGGCGGTTACCGCCGTACTTTGTCGTGTTCCGCTGTACCCCCATTTTGGGCTCATGCTGTCCAAATTTACCTTTTCAGGAGCTAAGCACATAGCTCTCACACCAAACACAACTACTTTTCAGGAACCATGTTCCCCCGGGGCCATGGCAGGCAGGCTTGCCATGGAGCATGGGGGGGTGGAATTGAGACCCCAAAAAATTATTTTTTCGAAAATTAACTGCGCCAGAATCATAATCGCGTTGTGCTAGCAAGGGGCAGACCCAGTATAGGGGATGCATACACACGATAATTTTGCGAGAACTCGAAGTGAGCAGGCATCATGTGTAAACTCAGAATTGGGCCAGATCCGAATACAGATAACTTGCATTAGGGTTTGGGGTGTTCGGTTCCCGCGCAGTGGGAAGGGAAGGGAAGGGGAGAGGGGCAGAGGCTTACCCAGTGGACAATCGTCGTCAGAGAAGAAGTGGCAAGAGGCGGCGGCGCTCGTCGCCGGCGAAGACCGCACGTAGGGATGGAGGGGAGGCGGCGCTCGCCCAGTCGTCGCCGCGAGGAACCGAAAGAGAAGGGAGGCGAGACAGAGGAGCGGAACACGAGGTCGTCAGGGACTCCAGGCCCCCGTGCAATACCAATACTACCAATTTCCGACAGTCCGACTCCAGGAGGCCCAGGGCCGGTTCTGCTTGTGTACTGAGAATTTGTTTCGGCTAAGAGAATCTTTTGTTTTTTTGCTAAAACAAAAGGGAGGCTCTTGCAGGCCCAGGAGGCCCATTAGGGGGCCGGTTCTGCGCGATTTCAGGCGTTATGCATGTACTGAGAATTTGAATTTCGCTTTAAGAGAATGTGTGTTTTGTTTTTGCTAAAACAAAAAAAAAAAAAAAAAAAAAAAAAAAAAAGGAGAATATAAGAAATTTCCATAAAAAAAGAAGAAGGAGGAACTAAATAAACACTAATAAAAAAAAAATTAAGTTTCAAAAAAACACTAATAAAAATACTATGTTGGCTTTACTTGAAGCCCGGGTAAACAACTATTTGGCATAGCTCCTCCTAAATTCAGCCTACAAACTGTTATATAAGTTCTGGTAAAAAGACCCATAATAACACTATACCGCCTTGTTCCTTTGCCAAAGACTCATAACAGAATCACTTCATATAATTAGTATAGAATCATTTCTCAGTGAAAAGAAAACTATTTGGCATAGCTCCTCCTAAATTCAGCCTACAAACTGCTATATAAGTTCTGGTAACAGCTCCGGGAGCTAGTGGTTGTCAGTGGTGTGAGTGCGTTGGTACACTACCCTAAGTTGAGTTGAGTGGGCGCTAGTTGTCGCACGAGTTGAGTTGATTTGGTACCTAGGTGTGCGGTGGAGCAGGGTACCCTCCACAATTGTATGATTTTTCTAGCCCGGTTTCCGGTAAAAAAAAAAACGCACTGACACTTATCTTTTTAGTTTATTCGTCTAATAGAAATCACGGCAAAGTTTTTGCCATCCCTTCGGAAAAAAAAAAAACAGCACCGGGAGCACACCTTGCTACATCTACATGTGGGCAGAAGAGGGCAGCTTGTGGATGCCACGTGGCGGTCAATGTCGTCAAATGCTAGCTGATGCTATCTAGTATCCGCGCGCGCAGCATCGCTTTGTGGGCTGTATATCCAATGGACGTCAGCTAGCTGGAGCGTCTTCATCTAAAAAAAAAGCTGATGCTAGCGTTGGGCGTCAAATCATCGATGATTTCTCTTTGGGCGGTGGTTTATAACTAGTGGGAGTAGCACTAGCATATGGTTGGTGCTCTGCATCGTCAGTGTGGTACGTAGCTGCAGTTTCAGTAGGCAGGCAGAGTGCAGGTACATCGTGAACTCCAGCCACAAAAACAGATGCATGCATACCATGTTCCATGGCAAAAGTGCTTCCAAAACAAAAGATTGCCTTGCATTTAGCATGCAGCAGAAGGCTGGGCACCTCTGAAGATGCATTTCTTTTTTGTGATTTCCATGAAGAAAGGAATAACGTACGGCCATGTGATTTCAACTTATATTTTTGAGAGATGGACGGAGAGTTGGCAACAACGGCTCCTCTCAAAAGTAAAGAAAATTAAGTTAATTAACACAGTAGTGATGATGGCTAGATTCTTTATTATGAGCAGGAGCTAGCAGTGGAAGCTAACCTGTCGCAACCTGTCGCATGCCCGTGCACCACGGTAAGAATTTTTTCCCTAGCTAGACAAATTTTCTCCATGTATTTTTACCAAATTCTATATGTCTCCTTCAGGTCAATCCATGCGGCGGGGGGTCAATCCATGTGGCGGGCGGTCAAACCGATCGTCAAATGCAACGTTGATGATTCAAGATTTCAGCTAATTAATTAAGGCAATCTTCTTTTGCTCATTCATTTGGCATTACTTATTTGGAGATTTCATCAGCTAATAATTCTCTGTTGCCACTTGACGACGACGGATTCAAATATTACCGTTAGTTGCCATGATATATTATAGGAAGAACCCTCTATATCAGTTCCAACGATGATGGATGGCTCCTTCTTGAATTTGTATTAGATCGACCTCTACCTGCTCTCGCTTAATTGCATGCGTCCCAGTTGGTTTTAAACCCATTTTTTTTCTTTCAAATGGACAAAGCAGAAACTTCCACCGATCTGTTCCGAACTTTCTCTGGTCCAAAAGCTTTGCATCATTGTGTGATGATAACGGCATAATCATAGAACATGGAAGAAATGAAAGTTGTTGTCAAAAAAAAATAAAATAAAATGAAAGTGCCCTTTTCAGTGTGAAAAGGTATTGTCCAACCGAAGGGCGGCAGTTGCCCTTGATGCGCGAGTCATGTTCATAAATCATAATCAAATAACACCGTCCTCCCTCTTTTTGCTTAATAAACGTAACTGTATATAAAATGTTTGAAAACTTTTGAACCTAACGCATTAGCGGCGTAAACAGCGCGTACATTCCTATTTGAGGTTTTTTTTTTTCCGCTCGATCGCGTGCGTGCGTCAAACAGGCCGCACACCGAGGTAGTGATGAGTTTGAGACCCTATATACGAGAGAAGCTTTTTTCTTTGCAAAGTCAGCGCGGGCCGCGTGCTGTCAACGCACCAAGCAACAATCTGACACCACCTAAATAAAGAATTTCTTCCTCCCAACCTTTAGCAATTTTGGCATTTTGCACGTGATTTGCATCGAGATTGTTGGATTCAAATTCAAACGCGTCGAAAAGTTTGACGAACAAGCTAATATATAATGTGTGTCCTCGCACAAAAAAAAAAAAAAATATTTAAAAAGTTAGTCGATCTCCCCGCTCTAAGCAACTAGCCCTAGCCGTGTGTGACAATTTGAGATTACAAGTAGGTGGTTGCGATCGATTAATCTCTGACAGATCATCAGACAACATAGACTACAAAGTATGCATATGTTCTCTGCAAGTGAAGCTAGCCAACAATGGAGCAAGCGTTTTGTAGCATCGTTTCTGCTTGCATGCCGCCGTCAGCCTAGCTCTGGTCGGTGGATAAACAGTAGAACAACCACTAGGGCTAGTCTTGAAGGGAACTCCAACACAAAGCTACTGTTAAGTCGGATGCATGTGCATGCAGCAAAAAGCAAGTATATATTCAGAGAAGTGAAGGTTGAAGTCGTCGGCGATCGTCACGCCGTCATCGTTCAGTGCACCAGTTGTGTCGAATGTCTGTCGAGTGCTTCGTGATCCAGCACCATCAGCAGCAGGCCAAGTGTCCGGGCGAGGTTACAAAGGAACGAAAAGTGTGTCTGTAGTAGGTGTTGTCGTAGTGGTCGCATGCATGTGACCTCTACCGTCATCGATCTATAGTGGATGGATGTACGGCCCCGATTGCATGCAGATGGGGACAGCCAACTGATGATAGTCTAATCAGCAGCCTCGCGTCAGCAATCTCATCTCGGTTAATAATAATTAACTCACTTTTTTTTGAGATTACAAAGCGCATGCAGTATTATGTTAAGGGGTTTTTACACCTGCAAGTGAACACCTTAACCAAAAGAAGCATGCGTTTTGTGGCACGTCTGCCTAGCTCTGGTCGGTGGAAACGATCAGTAGCCTCTTAACGAGGCAGTCTAATCTCGGATGTGTGCAAAAAAATTAAACTAGTGTTGATGTTTGTGGCTAAAGGGCGTTGTCGGCGATCGTCACGGATCCGGCAGTTGTCTCATCAGCAGCAGGCCAAGTCTCGGTTAAGCAATTTACGTGGTTTCATGTATGCGCAGGTGATGTCTCTTTATGGGATGTATGGTATATGTAGGCCCCGACACATGCATGCGCGCGATAGCGCCCACTCATCATGCAGATGGGGACAGAATGATGATGGTCTAGGGATTTACAGCGGGAAGGTGAAAGAGTCTGCAACCGGAAATGCGGGCTCCATAGTATCTTGTAACCTGGATACATTGTCGTCGTTGACCACGTGCCATTAACATTGGCAGAACGTCCTCATACGTTAAGTGGGACTGGAAAAGATCCTTTCTTGCAGCATGAAAGTTTCACATTACGTTTTGACATTTTGCAAATGGAAAGAAAGAAATTAACGTGTGTTTGGATGCTACATACTGCGGCCTGATGATTGCCAACGTATTAGCGACGGACCAAATAAATATTGGCGGATGATTTGGCCGGCCGCCCGGCATTGGACCGTGCTGTTGGGGCGTAAAATCGGCTTTGCAATTACCCCCAAAATAAAGACCCAGCGATTAACGCAGAAATGACGTTGATCCAACGATTCCAACCTGACCGCATCCGCATGAACAGACGATCGAATACGTGTGCCTTCTTCGTTTTATTAACAAAGAAAAAAAATACAAACTCGTGTGCCGTTGTGCTGCCTGATCGGTCAGAAAAAAGAAACGAGGAGGAGAAACCGTAGTGGCAACTGTGCAAGCAGCTCACCTCGACGACGACGTCGGCTAGCTAGTAGCCGTTGAACCGCCCCTGCGTTCTCGGCCCCACCCACCTGCCTCTAATCACCTTTATTTAAGTTTGCAAAGGGGGAAAAAAAAAGACAGCACTGCACTTTGTCATAAAACGGCCCGCGCCCCCGCGCCCCGCCCCTCTGTGTCTGCAAACCAACGAACGCCAAAGCCGGCCCTCTGCTATTATAGCCACCACCGCCGGCCCTCTCCTCCCCAACGTCTCTGCGCGTGCCGTGCCGGTCTTCCGGAGCGGCGGATCGGAGCTCCCTCCATCCCTCCCTCCCCATAACCTCACCTCACCTCACCATGGCGGCAATGCCGGACGCGGACCGCGCGGCCATGACGGTGCCGCTGCTCCCACGGCCGGCATCGTACCTGCCATCCTCCTTCTCCTCCTCCTCCTTCCACTCCTTCCCCTCCTTCTCCTCCTCCACCTCCTCCTCCTCCTCCTCCTCCACGTCCTCCACCACCTCCTCACCCCCAGCCCCATCGTCGTCCGCTTTCCCGCCGCCCGACGCGATGCCGCCAATTCCTCAGCCTCACGGCCCATGCAAGGCGCTGGCGGTGCTACGGGACCACGCGGGCTCCGTCTCCAGCCTCTCCCTCTGCGGCGAGTTCCTCCTCAGCGCGTCCACGGGCGGCGACATCGTGGCGTGGCAGCAACCGGACCTCCGTCGCTTCGCGCGGTTCGGACACGGCGAGAATGGTGGGTCTGTCAAGGCCCTCGCGGCCGCGGGTGGGCGGGTCTTCTCCGCGCACCAGGACGGTCGCGTCCGCGTCTGGCGCGTCTCCCGCCGCTCCGGCTCCGAGAACGCGTTCAAGCTCGTCGCCGCGTTGCCCACCGCAAGAGATTACCTGGGCCGGGTGTTCCGTCAGGCCAGCTACGTGCAGACGACGGCGCGGCGCAGCAACAGGCGTCTCTGGATCGAGCATGCTGACAGCATCTCCTGCCTCGCTGTCGCCGCCGCCACCGTGCACGACGCCCCGCTGCTCTACTCCGGGTCGTGGGACCGCACGCTCAAGGTCTGGCGTATCGCCGACCTTAAGTGCCTTGAGTCCATCCGCGCCCACGACGACGCCGTCAACGCCGTCGCCGTCGACGCCGGCGTCGTTTACTCCGCCTCCGCCGACGGCCGCGTCAAGGCGTGGGAGAAGGGCAAGACGGCGCATTTCCTCCAGGGCGTCCTCGTCGCCCGCGACGGCGTGTCGTGGAACGCGCTCGCCGTCTCCGTCGCCGACCGCCGGGTCTACGCCGCGGGCTCCGACGGTCACGTCGCCGGCTGGGACCGGCTCGGCGGCAGGACCGCCGCGCGTTGGACCCTCGCGTGCGATGTCAAGGCGCACGACATGGCCGTGCTGTGCCTCTGCGTCGTCAGGGACCTGCTCTGCACCGGCTCCGCCGACAAGACCATCGGACTGTGGCGACGGCAGAGCGGCGGCGAGCTGGCCAAGGTGGGCGTCGTTGCGGGCCATGAGGGCCCGGTTAAATGCATCCAGGCGTCCTGGTGTAGGCTCAGCAATGGCTGCATGGTCTACAGCGGGGGCCTTGACAAGAGCATCAGAGTCTGGTGGGTGCCAGGTGCTCTGCAGCATGACAATGGCAACGAGCAGCAGCAGGAGGAGCAAGAAAAGAGCATCAAGGATCAGAATCGGATTGACAAGGCTTCTTTGTTCTTCAGATGAAACATGTCTGTTTCAAATTCCGAAATGGATTCATTGAGATTGCTCAGGTCTAGTATGTATTTTGGATTGACGGTGCCAGATTTGGTGGTTTTTTATAATTAGATTAGATGGAGGGGGAGAACAAACATATACAGGGATGAAACACACAAAGGTAGCCACATACAGGGATAAATGGTAACACAAAGGTAGCCTAGCCATAGGGTGGGTGTAATTCTGTAAATGACTGTGTGATTCTTCTTTGATATAGGTTTTGATTAAATGGCTGTGAGTTACAATGTGAATTCATCAATCAAAAGTACTACTATTTGCTATGGAGGATGATGAACATTCAGATTGTCAATGAGAATCACCATCAACGAAAGAGATTCATGGATCATTATCAAAATGAGAAGGCTTCTCTGTTCTTCATATGAAACGTGCCTGTTTCTAATTTCAAAATGGATAGATTGAGATTGCTCAGGTCTAGTCTATATTTTGAATTGTTTGTTTTACATTACCGGACTTGGTGATCTTTGAATATTAGATTATCAGCTCATGTTCGATTTTAACCGACGGTTCGGTTCGGTTTTTCGGTTGCTGAAAATTTCGGTTTTTCAAGAGACAAAGAACCGATCGGTTTACCTCAAAACTAGAAACCGATGGTTTTTTTTTACTTCGTTTTTTAACCAAAACAATCCGAATCTGTCGCCTGTCCAACACGCTGGTGCTTGTGCTCGCTTTCGAAGCCGACCGTCACGTTCCTGCGCCCGCGCCTCGGGGCCACACCGAGGCGCCGCCTTGCTCGCCGGCGTCGTGTCACGGCCGCCGCCGCCACGTCCTACTAAGGGCCAAGCAGCCGCTACCGCACACTCTCGCTCCGCGTTCATGCCACCGCCCGAGCAGGCCGCCACCGCGGCCCGCTCTCGCGCCGAGTAGGTCGTGGATGCCGAGTGGAGCAAGTCTATGGGATGTGGTCGCCTGGTCGAGGTGGGTTGGGCGCTTTGGGAAGTGAGGATATACGTGGGCGGGGACAACACATAGACATAGCGCACGAAAATTCGGTTCCAATCGGTTTCGATCAGGGGTGAAAACCTAACACCGACCGACCACCGACCCACCACCGGTTTCAAGAATCGAAACCAAAATCAAACCAAAAAAACAACAATTCAGCTCGGTTTTCGGTTCGGTTCGGGTTTTGGTTCTCGATTTAAAAGTGCCTAGGCTGATTAGATTTGATAAATTGGGGACAACAGGTTTTGATTAAATGGTAGAAAAAGGCTCAGTGACCTTATCTCTGTGAGTTATAATGTGAATTCCTCAATCAAAAGTATTACTGTATTTGCTATGGATGGTGATGACCAGTTACGATCTACACAACCTATGACAATGGGGTAGTAGTATGATCAAAAAAAGACAATGGGGGTAGTACCCACATTTGTGAGTTCATACAAAAAGCTCATGATGACACATTGCACCTCACTCTCAACTTCCTAATTCATGACACATTGCACATCCCTTCCGTCAATTAGAAGTCAAAATCATAACCATCTTCTGACATCCTCAGTTTAATTCCACTGTGAACGAGTGTTTTTATATAGAAAAGCAAATAAAACTATTTTTTCTACATAACCATTTTCTGACATCCTCAGTTTGATCCTACTCTGGACCTGTCTTTTCACATAAAAAGCAAATAAACTATTTTTCTACAAGAAAAGGTGTACATCATGTTGAAACTGGGGTTTCAAACTTCAAAGGGTGAGGGACCTCCGCCCAAACGTTTCTAGGTGAAGAACCTTAGCCCGGATGATGCTCCGGTCAAAGGCTTTGAGAATGGAGCCATGCTGTCAGTCTTTTTTGATTTTTAACCTTTTTTTTTTTTTTGAAAGATTCTCACAAAAATAACTTTTTTCGTTTTATTGCATAATATGGACCCTTTTCTCGGCGCCATGGGGTGGCGCCGAGCTATAACGTCTCGGCATCACCACTTATGGCGCCAAGGTTCACGGCGTGGAACAATTTTTGAACGGCGACATCGTAATTTTAACATTTCCCCTCGCCGCCATAGATCACGGGCGCCATGATCCACGACATCGAGGGGGGAAATGCAAAATTGCATTTCTTTTTTTTCCCTTCTCTTCTGAGCGTTTCATGAAACAAGTAGAATGTTTTGCGAACATTCAATTGAAAAGTTGTTGTGGTTCAGCTGGTTAGGCCTCACTAGTGTGGTCTAGGAGACCTAGGTTTAAAAGCCATATCGCCTTTTTTTTGTTTTTGTTTTTGTTTTTCCTTTCCATTTTTTTGGAGTAAAATGCAAGAATAGATCATTAACTTATGTTGTTGTGTCACTTTGGGCCATCAACTTCAAAAGTGTATTTTTAGGTCCAAAATGTATATTTATACTACATATTAGGTCAAATCCCGTCTGGTCAATAATTTTCGCTCACGTGGACAGGCCACGGTGACGTCCTAAGTGGTCGGCCCTGTGCTTTTTTGTGTTTTCACCCTTGAAATCCCGGCCCATCTCATTCCCGGACCTCTCTCTCTCTCTTTTTCTCTCTCTCTCACTCGTTCTCCCCTCCCAAAACACGACGGCGGCGGCGGGCGACCTAGGCTGCGGCGATCCGTGGACAGGTGTGGAGGGTTCGTGGCGGTGGAGTCCGTAGGGGGAGGGCTCGAGCGCTAGTTCCGTGGCTACCGCGGGAACCTACGCCATGGTGGCTACCGTGCGCTGGCTCACGGATGGGCCGCCTGATACAGTGAGGTGATCCACAAATCGAACGCCATCGTGGCCTGTCCACGTAGGCGGAAACACATGACCAAACGGGCTTTGGCCTAATAATGGCAGCATAAGTGAACATTTTGGACAAAATCGCACTTTTAAAGTTGATGGCCCAAAGTGAGACAACAACACAAGTTAATGGACTATTCTAGCATTTTTCTTTCTTTTTTGTTTGGTTTTTAACAAGCAATGTAACAATTGTCCTTACTTTATTACCAACTAGTAAATATGCCCGTGCGATGCTATGGTTTTTAAGTAAATTTATTCTTTCAAGACAACTTTTTTAATTTTTGTTATTCACGATGGAATTGTATGTATAATGTTTTATAGAATTTGACTTGATTTTGTTTTTCCCATTTTCTTTTTCCCTTTTTTCTTTTCCATTTGCTTTCCCTTCCCCCTCTCCTTTATCCATTCAACCGCATCGCATGTCGCGCCCGTGCACGCCCGTCCCAGCGCTCCCACCTCGAGGCCCCATCGCGGCGCTCCCTTGCCGCTGAAGATAGTTGCAGGCGAGGCAGCCTCCTGCCGCCAAAGCGGCGTCGGCTGGCGAAGCCACTGCGGCGCGCGTCTGTCAAGGCCTGACAACCGGGCGAAGCGAGCAGTTTGTCGGTGGAACCGCGATGAGCGCGCGGAAGGCGGTGCCCAGTGAGCAAGGGCGAAGCTGCTGCCGGTTTTGGACGTCGTCGACATGGCTCGAACCGGGCGGCGGCGCAGCTCAAATTCGACATGGCGGCGCTGCGGTGGTGTGGTCGGGAGGTAGAGGGCTTCGTGATGGTGTGGTCGAGGCACAGGAGGGAAGAATGGACATCAGCCTCACCGGGCTCCATGATAGGCGCATAACGAGATCAGCTCGCGAAGATAGGAACTCGTATGTCTGTTGGACACGGACGACAGAACAAGTATGCGTCGGATTCTTTTTTTAGGCTGCGTGTTCGATCCGGATGCGGAGAGGTGGACACATAGACACGCGAGGGAGGCCGGACGACTGAAAAGAATGAAATTTATTCGTTTTATTAGTACTAGCAAAAGTGCCCGATGCGTTGCCACGGGATCGCATCACGCTCACTCAACAAAAATAACTTGCTTATTTTATTATATTTAATTAGATTTTTTATCCAAATTTAAGAATTTTGCCTTAGTATATTCCTAATTAACATAAAAATTGTAGCAAAAAGCTTAGCGTTGGAATATTTGTTTGGTTGGTATAGGCACTAATAGGTATTTTTAGTATTTAATTGTATTTATTTTGACCATTCGATCTATGTGTAAAATAAGATAATAAGGTAATTGTTGTTGGGAGCCTATGACTATCCCCCTTGGATATGTATTTGTAAAGTATTCTTATGTACTTTTTCAATAGAATTTTTAGAAATGTAATGTCATGCGTGACATGACGTCAAGCTAGGAACACTCAAAACAAGTGTATATACTTGACATAGCACGCATACAAACACACCAACAAGCTCGCTGCGACAATTTCTTATTAAGACAGCGTGCTTTGGCCCTTCAGAGGGGAGGCGACGTACAGCCACCGCCCCGGATCGGGCCGCGGTACACCATCGGTAAGCTGCCGCCATCAGCGATGGACTTCGCGCGTCCACGCGACACACGGCTCAATATCTCCTATTTTTGTTTGTGTATGCTCGGGTTGAGACAGATATTTAGGGGGAGGCGGCCGTGGGCGGACATGTTGCGGTTGTTTGAAGCGGCGGGCAACAGATGCCTACAAGCGTACATGGGTCGGACTCTCAAAGGCAGGACGACTCGCTAAAGGGAAAAAAGCCCGACGTTGTACTTGAAAAAGGAGGTGAAAAGCCCTGGTGAAAAGAAGGTGGGATTGGAAATTTTTCTCTTTATTAGTAGGTATAGATATATAAGGTATATAAGAAATCGTCCCAAAATAAAAGACCTTTTTTTTTCAGAAGTTAACATTTTTAAAATGCCAAGAATTATATATTAAAATATATAAATATTTATATTAAGTAATTAGTATCATTAGAAATATCTTTAAGTCTAGTTTTTTTTTTTTAACAAATTTATTTAAAGATTTAAATATTGCACGTATTTTCTACAAACTTAGTCAAAAGTTAATAAAGTTTGATTGTCACGCTTCCCATAGCATCGTTTATTTTGGGACGGAGGGAGTAGATTAGGGAGAATAACTAACTAAATGGTAGTATTTGTTGTGAAATCATGTGTGGGTGAATCTCAAAGCATGGAGGAAAATATCCAAAGACTCTAGGGAATAAGAGAAGAGTCTAGGGACATGTTAGACATGTACTCTAGTCATACTCCTAGTGTACATGAGAAGAGTCCTACAGTATTAGTGGTCATATCTAGGGAGGAAATATCAGAGAGGAGATATTTAGGGATGTGCTACCCATAGCCTCTCCCTATAAATAGAGTCCTTCCCCCCCATTGTAAGGTTTGCATGTTTTAGTGAATCCAATAATAGAGAGCCCTCCATTCCTCCCAACATTCTCTTTGGCCTTCTTATGTGTGTTCGGTGGTTTGTGGTCCAAAAGACGGGGGATTCGGAAACAGTATTGTCTTATTCCTAGTCGTGCAGCCGTTTGTCTTCTCGACTGCACGCGTCCATCAACAGCCGCTTCTTTCCTCCGCATTTTTAGGGTCGCCCTCCATATATTAAAAAAACGGAAATCATTCAGACTATCATTAGAAATATCTTTAATTTAGTTTTTTTTTATACATCCTTATTTTAAAGATTTCCCTATTTTACAAACTATCTCAAAGCCATAAAGTTTTATATCTCTACTCTATACCTACTACCACAAAGGGGGTCCATTTATAATTTTATCTAAATATACCTAAGTGAGATCTAGTTTTGAAGTATTTGTTAAAACGAATTTAATGGTAAGAGAAATCGAAATTTAATTTGGATTTTTAGTTTTTGAGTTATAACATTTTTTGGTTAGTATATCTGTGGGGCCCGCCGCTGACGCATGGTCTGCTGCCTCCCACTCTTCCGCCGAGCCATGCAGTGGTGGCCCCCCGCGCCACACAGGCATACTCCAGGAAGCCCGCTACCTCCGCCACAGATAACGATCGCACCGCCTCCCCAGTACCTTTTACCGTCCCCCGCTGCAGCTCTTTTTACGTTAAAGGTCTCCTCCAGGAATCCTCTCCCGTACCCGCTGCAGATGGTCTCACAGCCACACACATGCAGGCGTCCTCTACCCACTGCTCTCTCTCTCTCTCAATCGAGATCCCGGCGAGCTTCTCCTCCGGTGAGCCCGCGCCCCGTGCCCACCTCCCCGTCCCCACCTCCAGTGATCTCATGTCGAGCCCATGCAGCGCGCTAGCTTTCGCACGCGGATGCTCCCTCAAGATCTCGCCGCCCGCGTCACCCGTCAACCGGTGTCCATGCCGGAGGCGACCATGGTGAGATGGGCCTCCACCACCACCACCACCAGCAGCAAATCCTCCTCCTCCTCCTCCTACTGGATCTGAGCTCTTGTGAAACCCTAGCTCACCAACGACGGGCAGCGGTGGCAGTGGGAAGGGGGGACTGCGGTGTTGGGGCGGTGGACCACAGGGAGGTGCTACTTGGATCCATCATTAGGCACAACGCCGGCGTGGGGACCCGCTTCTGCCGCGCCGACGCCGTCATCCCTCAGCGAGAAGGAGCGGAATGGAGTTTGGGCGGGGCTGGTGTTGGGGGCACGGTGGGCGTCGCCATCATCGTCGGCTTCACCTGCTACGAGAACTCGCCTCTGCCGCGCCAACGCCGTCATCCGGAATGGGGTTCTGGGTGCGGCTGGTTTTGGGGGCACGGTGGGTGTCGCCATCATCGTCGGCTTCACCTGCTACGAGAACTCGCGCGTCGCTCGACGCTGAAAGCTGGTACGTATGTGTCTCGTGCGCAATCCCTGGCCTCTGCCGGCCCCGTCCTCGAATATAATCGATGTGTGCTGCTTGCGATAGGAACATGGGATTCGTGTGTGGTAGTAGCTCTTGACAAATCACATTGCGTATGAATCGAAGCGATAGGATCCTCCTCGACTGGCTCATTGAGGTCGCTTACACGCTCTACCCTCGCCATGTCCTATGTGAATCGCTTCCTCTCTGTCAATGCGCTTGACCATGACAAGCTTCAGCTCCTTGGCGTTGCCTCCATGCTCATTTGATGTGTTACTGTGTTGTTGTGGATGTCACCACTAACTTGCCACTAATTTGCATGGAAGAAGTCATTGGTAGTACGTAGTCGTATATTACTATGACTTCTTCTTGTACTGTAAGTAGTTAGGATATGCGCAACCACATGACAAATAGGTATTAGAATGTTAGTAGTCTCAGTTTGGATGTCCATGCATTATTCTTGTATTGTAAATCTGTACAAAACAAATTCTTCTTTTAGTACCAAGTAATTTTTCATGTTTCAGTTAGCAATTTTCTGAATTTCTTAAGGCATTTTTGCTGCTGTTTTTTTTCGTAGACCTAGCCTATAAATATTGATCCATTTATCTAACTGAACTGGGTTTTCTTAAATTGCAGGCTTTAGATTCCATTGTTTCAAATGCAGGTTAGTACACTGGATCTTAACTATGTCACCTCTGATCTGGTCCTAATCATGCTCTACTAGTCTGAGTCTGTTAACTAAACCGCCATTACTAAACAAGCTGATATATACAACTCTAGTCAATTTAATATGATTAGCCAAGCAAGTTACTAGTAATTCGGTGGCAGTAATGTGCTCCTAAATAGGTAATTTTTATGTATTCCTGACCTGATCTGAATGTATGATATCCTAAACTTGATATCCAGTAGCATACACACAACTGTATCTCCTGAATGTGCCAACTAGCCCTCTATCCAATGTTGTAGGTTTGACAATGACGGATGTACACATGTGCTTATCAAATCATGTGTGGTTCTCTGCACATGGGCAGTACCTAATGTATAATATATGAGTCCATGATTACATCTTATAGAAGCTTTGTCAGTTTTGCCTTTGTACCAGCCTCTTTCTGTTCTAAGCTCCGTCAGTCTGTTTTAAATTTAGGAGTCTCGACATTTTCGTGATCCACCACAACCTACACTTTGGCTGATTTGTTTAATTAGAAAAAAAAAATGTATTTTCCTTCCTCACAGATATGCATTTAGGGAACGTTGGTTCATTTATTTGATGCACCTTTTCCGCTGAGTAACACCTAACATTTTTAGAGTTGGCATGAGCTAGTGGTCAATGATATGTTACCGACACCATATGGTGTGCAGCAGCCATGCGTTGAGTTGGAGGCGGAGCACGTCGACGACGGCGAGTTCAATGTCGAGGAGTTGCTCATGAAAGAGTTTACCCATGCTTTACCCTGCGATGCCCTACAATGGTCTTGTTGTTGATGTCTCCTCAAGGCATGCAGGAGCAGATGCTGAGTAGAATGTATATATGTTACTAACATCTGATGTATGGTCTCTAAGGCTCATATTTACTTTTCCTACTTGTCACTTCGTGTTAAATAATTTGTGTACTGATGCATATCTTCTGCATCGTTTGGTGGTTCCTGGTTTAGATCCATTTTTGGTTTAGATCCATTTTTCTTTTCAGACCTGCACAACAAAAATCATTTATTAGTGGCAATCCAAACATCTAGGAATCTATGAAGTGCAATAGAAAAATGCAGGTCAATTTACATGCTTGATAATTTTTTTCCTCAACTTTTTCATTGCCAGCTATTAACTTTTTTTGCAGCTGTCAGATCGTTGATTGAAGATGTGAGGTGAAGATTTGTTTGATTGCAGGTAATACAAGATGTTTGTATATACAGATTTCAAAACATGAATTGTCTATTTAGGAGCATATTATTGCCGCCTGATCACTGTTAACTTGCGTGGCTAATGGTATTGAATTGTGTAAATTTGTCTAGATGAGCTTGTTTTAATACTGCCAGATCAGAACGTGAATTGTCTATTTAGGAGCATATTATTGCCGCCCCGATTAGTGTTAACTTGCGTGGCTAATGGTATTAAATTGTGTAAATTTGTATATATGAGCTTGTTTTAGTACTGCCAGATAACATGAATTGTCTATTTAGGAGCATATTATTGTCGTCCGATCACTGTTAACTTACATGGCTATTGGTATTAAATTGTGTAAATTTGTCTATATGAGCTTGTTTTAGTACTGCCAGATCAGTTAACATTGTTTAATACATAGATACTAGATGCAGACTTGATATCCTTGCATATACAAGACATAGATGTAAGAAGACATAGATACTAGATCATTTAACATTTGTGGTAGCACAGAAACAGACATAGATGTTGTTTAGCAGTAGGTTAGCAACAATATATCATACTATATCCATTTAGCAAAAGAATAGTTTTGCTGCAACCACAGAAATGCACTATTGCTAGCTACACAAAAGCTCCAGATCAGCAAAAAAAGATTTGTTTTGAGAAATTTTATCGACTTGATATCCTTGCATGTGCAGACTGAATTTATCATACTATATGCATGACTGAATTTTGTTTATGCAGAACATCTGATTTGCTTAGGCAAAAGGAATGAATTAGTCTTTTGGATTACTAATTTGATTCTTTGTGTTATTGCTGAACTTGCAATGTCCTTATACAAATCTTTTTCATTGCAGCTTCAGGTCATGAATTTGCAGCTATCTGGTAATACTCAGGAAGGCTGGAGGATGTATAAAACGTATGAGTTGTTGTGGGTTG
Organism: Hyparrhenia diplandra; assembly: GCA_015847255.1. Taxonomy (NCBI): domain Eukaryota; kingdom Viridiplantae; phylum Streptophyta; class Magnoliopsida; order Poales; family Poaceae; genus Hyparrhenia; species Hyparrhenia diplandra. The sequence goes on from JADLZK010012125.1 coordinate 177,143, forward strand.
TTTAGTTTGTAATTGACATTTCAAGTCACGAGATCTAACCTAGATTGCTTTTCTTCTTTTATGAGATCATGTGTACTATACAGTAGAGTTGCTATCTCTAGAACAGATCTGGCTAACAGTAGTGAATCATACTGTGTTGCATATGCATACCTGCTGGCTTGCTTTTCTTTTGGTGCCTCCCTGTCTTGCTGCCTTCCTGTTTTTTGCGATTGCCGGCCGGTGGATGGTGGCGGCGGCGCCCAGGTTGCGTGTGTGTTGATCGAAGGGTTATTCTGTGGAGAAGAGGCAAATCTGTGTGTTTTTGTGGGCCTGTTCATCGCTGGGCCTTTGGCCAGAAAGCCCAAGGAAGCAAGGACAGGGACGCTAAATCTGCTAGCTAGCCGGGAAAAAAAAAACGCGCTTTTTTGTGGGGAGTTGATTCCGAGTTTTGCTGTGGGCAGGCTATAGCGCTATATCCTGCGCGAGCAGGCGTATTTGCTAGATTAGAAAAAAGGCTCAAATATGAGGGCCGAAGGGTTGAACCTACTCCCTCCGATTTGGTATTAGAAGTTATTTAGGACATCGGCATGATCTCCAAAACATAACTTTGATATCTTTTTTATTTTATAAAAATATGATATATATATATATATTTATCAAAGTATTTTTTTAAGAAAAATCTATTCATATAATTTTTACATTTACAAACTCAACAACTTAAAATTTATTAATAATTTATATTTATAATGTTTTAACTATTGTCTAAAACGACTTCTAATATCAAACCAACTTAAAAAGTTATTAATGATTTGTATTTATAATGTTTTAACCAAATCTTTCTAAAATGACTTCTAATATCAAAGCGGAGGGAGTATCAATTGTTATGTTGCTTATATAAAAAAAATAAAAAGTATAGCATAACAAGGCTCAGTTTCAAGGGTATCATCATCAGGTTAAAACACACGAACCCTAACACCTGAACCACATTGAAGATTTTGCTTTTCACGGAACACATGACAACTGTCTCCTTTTTTTTTTTTTTTTTTTTGAGCAAATACATGACAACTGTCTCCCTACTCATGGTCGTTTCCTGCCTTTCCATTGGGCCTGACTAAATTTTTTTTGAGGCAGATTGGGCCTGACTAAATGACTAGTAGTGGGCCTTCTTGGATTTGCCTCATAAATACCTGGACAGTGTCCAGGCGGGGAACGAACGCAACGGAAACGGAATCCGAAATCAACCTTCTTCCCCTCTTCCTCCTCCCTCACGGTTCAACTCGACTCTCACCGCCATGGACGAGGAGGCGTTGAGGCGCGTCTTCCAGTCCCAGAAAGCCGTCGTGGAGTCAATCGGTGACGCGAGAGGAGGCGAAAGACAGCCGAGGGCGTCGGGGTCTCAGAGCGGCCACCCGCGGCTCCCCTCTACGGCAGACCAGAGAAGCTCGAGGGAGTCGGGGTCTCGGGCGGCCTCTACCCGCGGCTCCCCCCTCCACGGCAGCAGCGAGACACCCTCCAAGGGGCCTCGCTGCCCCAGGCGCCGCCGAGACTTTCAAGAATCCGGCAGGGGAGTGCTCCTCCAAGAACCCGGCGGCGGCACGATCTTTCAAGAAGCCGGCGGGCGACCCGTCGGCGGCAGAGCCTTTCCAAGAAGCCGGCGGCGGCACAATCTTTCAAGAAGCCGGCGGGCGACCCGTCGGCGGCAGAGCCTTCCAAGAACCCGGCGGCGGCATGGTCTTTCAAGAAGCCGGCGGGCGACCCGTCGGCGGCAGAGCCTTCCAAGAACCCGGCGGCGGGAATGGCGCTTCCAGAAATCGATCCCGACAAGATGGCCAAGAACATGGCGTGCGCCGACGACCTCATGGAGGAGCTGTCTCGAGAGTCAGGCCTTCTGCTGGAGCCCTCGCCGCCGCCGCCGCCCATGGAGCAGCAAGTCAAGAATCCGGCGGGAGAAATCGGAATGGCGTCTCCGGAGGTCGATCCTTACCAGATGGCCAAGGACAAGGCGTGGGTCAAGGAGCTCATGGAGCGCATAGCTCGGGAGTTCGGCTTTTACACTGGAGCCCTCGCCGCCGCCGCCGCCGCCACTGGAGGAGCCGAGGGAGGCTACGCCGCCGCCGCCGCCGCCACTGGAGCAGAGAGGCTACGCCGCCGCCGCCCTCTTACCCACCTCCTCCTCTGTTCCAGGTAATGACGGTGCGCACCCCTTTTGATGCTCACGCTGCGTTTGCCCCTGGATACAAAAGGGGATCAATGGTCTGTTTGTGGATGTGCCAGAGGACGTCTCCCTGAAGATCTGCAAGTTATCTGGTGCATTCTTTATCCAGCCGGCCTAAACATATTCCACAATGCCCCTAGGATATCGGACAGGCTAAATAGTTGATTATGTTCTTTTACTCAATGTAATGATGGTTCTCTAGAAACTCGTAAAAAGAGTTTTGGTTTCAAAAATGTGAAAGAACTGAAAACTGGAGATCAAAATCTATTGTTATAGTGGTCTGAAAACAGTTTCGTTTTAGTCAGTCTGCTCTGCGTTGGTTGCTGCTCTGAATTATTGTTCCTTTGTCAAGGTCGTGTTCCATCGTTGATCGTTTTAGTAGTCTGAAATCTGAATGGTTAGTAATTTGGGATGGTTGAGAGGGATGCTTGTGGGACATGGTTGGCTTCAGCGTCGGCGGCGAGCGCGTGACCGGATTCTCCAACGCTAGCCTCGTGCTGGACCGGGCGTGGGGCGTCGCCATGTCACGGTTCGACCGGGACGCGTACGCGGCGGTGCGCGACGGCTTCGACTCGCACGCGGCAGCGGCTGGGATGCAGAAGCCCGCAGCTACGACATCCGCGGGAAAGGTGAGCCCCAGCTGCTGTTCGCGTCCGTTTCGCCGGAGAAATTCACCGTCGTCAAGCCGACCCCGTGCAATAGCTCGCTCTCAAAGCTCCGCCTGGACATTGTGATTCTTCCCGAACCAGTCGCGTCGCCTATAGCCGTCGGAATCGGCCGTACGCCGGAGTTCCGGTGCGGCAGCCGTCAGCGCCGCCGGACGGGTCTCCGCCGTGGCCAGCACGCTCCTGTGATGCTCTCGACCTCTCGTCTGTCGTTTTAGGTTTATTGTGTTTCTGTGATGCTTATCGGCGCGTAGGTTTCTCCGATGGTGAACAGGACGCGCCGGAACGCAGCTGCCACGCCGGTTCACGCCGCTGTCTCCGACCTCGACGCCAGCCACGATCTTTGCTCCGCCCGACCGCCGAGCAGACCGAACATTGGTGAACATATCCGAGCCATAAAGAACCATAGAAAGTCCGAGTAGGGCCGTTCTCGGCCTGTCCTACGCCGTGCCGTCGCGCTCTGCGCCGCCGTGGCGTCATGGCCGAGGCCGAACTCGCGCGAAACCCTAAATCGCCCAGACGATACCGTATCTGCGTGCGCAAGGCTGCAGGGAATCCACAGGAACCGATCTCGTCGCTGGCGATCTCGCCGTCGGCGAGGAAATGCCGGTCAACGGCCGTGCACCCGCGGCCAAGCGCAGGCGTACTCAGAGGGCTCTGCCTCTGAGTGCCACAACTTAGAAGGCGTACTCCTTGAGCCGTGGGCTCTACTCTGTTGAGTGATGGGCTTTTTGGGCTAGTTAGCCTGTTAGTCATTTCGGCTTTATAAAAATTACTGGAATTCTGGATTTTTCAAATTTCTCTCGTTAAAATATTCTAAAATTTAGAATGGGTTGGGTTTAGTTACTTAAAGTCGAAAGGTAAATGAAAGAATTTCACTATCTAGTTACTAGTTATTAGTTACGAAAAAATTATGAAAATAAAAAAAAAGATTGAATAATTTGATTTCAATTTCTAATCGTTTTTGTACTTCTTTTGTTAAAATAAAAGAGCTATGTTGTTTTGTAATTGATTGATTGAATTTCAAAGAAAACCTATATTTATAAACAAAATTCTCGAGATATTGCTTATTTCATATAAAAGGAAATCCTAACGAATAGAATTCTCTAAGTTTTAGCCCTTCTTGTTTAAAGAGACTAAGTATTTTTTTATTGGAATTCAATCATGGAATAGCTTTATCCTAGTTAACTATTTGAATTGAATTTTACCTTCCTTCTTTTTATATCCCCTCTTATATGAGGGCTTATCCTCCATACTTCACCAAGTTGGACGCTTCATCATCTTTTGGATCACCTTGATCCATCCTCCATGATCACCATGCTCCAAGCTTGACATGACCAATCTCCAATCTAGTCAACCACCTAGCATCGAGAGATTAGTCCTTAGGTGTCACCAATTATCCAAAACCAAACTAGATCTTGAGAGAGGACGCCATGGTTCTCCTCTTCGACAACAACGACGGCGTCTTCCTCGCATCGACAATGTTGCCGTCGGAGCACCATGGGTGCGAGCCCCAGATTGGGGCCGCGTGTTGGCGCCAAGCGACCTTCTCTGGCCGTCTCCCTCGCTTCGCCTCGTCGGGTCACATTCGTCCGCCCGACATGTGTTTTGCGAGCACATTCACGCGAAGGTTACCGTCGAAGCGACTTACGCCTTCACGACTCCTCGCAAGAACACGCCGGATGCTCGAGCTCTCACGGCACCCTCTGCCTCCGTCATGCGGCGTGCATGGGGGGCGCCCTTCGTGCAACCCCGCTGAGCTATAAGTTCGGCATCTACCGGCGGCTGCACCCGACTTCTCTTTTCCGACAACGGCGTGGCGTCCGCAACGAACGACAACGACAAGTCAGGGTCCTCTCATCCTCCGCCGCCCCCGACATCATCACTTCACCGTTCGGCATTCCCTTCGCGACTACGGTGGGTTGGGCGGCGCGTGGACATTTTGCCTCGTCGAACGGTGGGGAAATGTTATGAACGAGGTGGACTAGCGGGGACGGGCTAAAGAACTGAAGCGGCCGCGGGCGCCCACGAGGGGGTCAGGACCTGCACATTCAAAATATCATATTCTATTATAGGTAGGACCTGCACATTCTTAATCCCATTCGCACATCACTTTCCAAACGAAGTCGCCTCGCTGCGGCGCAACCAATCGTCATAGCGAGTGCGGTGGTGGCGGGGCCCATGAACATGGGGGGGTATGGCGCTTCGTATTTGGATGTGTCGCCGAGCTTCTCTCTTCTCCACGTAGGTATTTGTTGATATGTCTTGGCTATAAGCCAAGGCGAGGTGTATTATTATACCGCTCTTATATGGCAAAGAGCGAACGTAAATAAATTGGATACGACAGCTGCCGTATGTAGCCGACCATTTGAACCGGCGAATCTCGACCGCCGTGGCTCGCAGCGGATCGGACGTCTCCGCACCAAGCGTAGACCGAGGATCGGCTCCCGCACGCCACCGATCCAACGTGGAATGAATTAGCACGTCCAATCACAAGCGGCCACATAGGGTGCCGAATGCGGTGGCTCGTCACGATAGTGCCGTACCCAATTTATTTCCAGAGACTGAACAAAATTCTCATTATCAATCTCCCCATGATAAACCGTATCTCATCAATGTCTACCAGTCTGTCGTTTGCAACCTTGTTGTGAGGATTTTATCGATATTTTTATTCAACAATTACTTCAGGACATATTGGCCTAAAAATCATGTGCCTCCAAGGCGCTGGCTTCTTTGGGATCAAGACCATGTGCGACCGTTCATCCTTTCCAACTGCGCCAGCTCGGCGTGAAAGGCACACGGAGGAAACTCATCACATCTCCCCCAACCGTCGCCCAAGCCTCCTTATAGAAACTTGGCCCGAATCTATCGTGTCGGCGCACTACACCTATTCATGCCTTGGCCGCATCCAGAACCTCTTTCTCGGTGAAGTTTCCCCGTGGCTGACGGCATGCTCCGGTACAGCTCCCCACCATCAAAGGACCATACCGACTGTCCTTGGTTCCAAAATGCTCGTTTCGGAAGTACGTGAGTGCCGCACCTTTGCTTGGTTGTGGTAACTTGAACCCCCTCAACCGCTATGCTTGAATCCCGTTCTTCCTTAGCTTTGACCGGGCGTGTGCATGAAAGAACGTCGTGTTGCCTTCACGAACAACCTTGATCTTGGGCTGGCGTGCTGCTTCTAGTAGGCAGGACATATCTCAGCTCGAGAGCGAACCGATCATATGCCTGTTGTCGTAGCCGCTTCTCATCATGTAAAAGAGCTCGTATCTCCTCATATGTGTCAAAAAGCAAAATAAGGAATTTGCGTTTGGGATGATAGCCTTAGGCGCCCTCATACGCCTTAACTAAACCTTTTGTCGCCGCTCGACGGACTTGAGATGACCAACCATGCGTCCATTTCGCATCGACTATCGGGCATTCTCAAAACGAAAAGTATTAGATTTTGGGATTGTTGTAGAAAGAGTTGTGAACAATGGGGTGTGGTCTCGAGGTCGGATTAATTGGGGAGTCCCTAAAGGGTGGCGGAGGGGAATAGGGTGCCAAAGGCGTTGTTGTGGAACACCGTCGAGTCTAGCAAGTGTTGGATGGTATATCCCGCTTGTTGGACCAAGTAAAATGACATGGGAAAAGGGGATCTCAAGCAAGCCAAGCTCATTAATTTTGTTATTAAAAGCAAAGACTAGGGAAGCATTAGATATGTCTGTGTTGTGTTCTTGTCAAGTTGGGATCGGACAAGGTTGAAGTCCTCGTCAAGCATCCAAGGACTCGTGAAGGAGAGAGAGAGAGAGGTTGGAGATGGAGGAAAGGAAAAGCGAGGAGAGACGGTGATCAGAAGGAGCGTAAACATTAGTGATGTCGAAACAGTGTTCGAAAGAAGAGAAGCATAGGGTGGCGGAGAGTAGAAATCATTGTGAGGGTGAAGAAAATCTAGGAGAAGGCGTTTGGGTCCCAAGAAGTGAGCATGCCATCACTAGACCCGCCGCATCACAGAACACAAAAGAGGACAATATGTTAGGTAGAAGGAAAGTCTGCCTTAAAGAAATCACACGAACTGAGCTTAGTTTCTTGAAGGCGGATGATCGAGGGAGAAGCGCTCCGAATCGCATCACGAACGATGAGAGATGGTCTCTTGCTGGCTCAACAAATTGGCAAAGAACCGAGAGTTGAATTACAAGGTGATTGCTTGGAAGTTGTTACTACGATGACTGAAGGAGGCTTCTCAGCCACGGCAACAGCTCATATATGTGATGAATGCGCCAACTTTGGAAGGATTTATTTTGCAATTTCTATTAGTCTTTGCATCAAGGAATGTAACTTAGGGCTGTTTGGTTTTAGGGACATTTTAGTCCCCGAGACTTAAAAAAGTCTCTACAAACCAAGTAGAGAGGAACTTTTTATTTACAAGTCCATAAAAAGTACCTCCTAGAGGTTTTTTTTTTTTAACCACCTAGGACTAAAAAGCCCTAGGACATTTTTAACCAAACATTCCCTCACTAGCTAGAAAAGCTTTGGTAGAGAAAATTCCTTTGTATGGGCAGATGATCCCTTAATCTATTATTCAATTGCTTATAAACCATGTAACTATCTTTTTTTTGAATTGAATAAATAAAGCTTTAAAAAGACACCCGCGAAAGAGCAAGTTCCGTGGGGCTGCATCACGATTGGAGCAGAGGCCGGTCAAGCCCCAAAAGGCCCATCACTCAACATAGAGGGTAGAGCCCATCACTGAACATATCAGCTGACATCGCCGCATACACCTCGTTGCTCAATAGCTTCTGCCGAATGCCAACACCTCATTCCCCACCGTTCGCCCCCGGTCGGGGCGCGACCCTGCCCGCCGCCGCCTCCTCCCACCACCGTCCGCCCCCGATCGCCGACGAGTCCGAGTCCGAGTCCGCGACCTTCACGCGTTCCTGATATCGTATCGCCGGCGGATCAGGCCGAGTCCGTGTTGCTTGGAGGGCCGGAGCGGAAGACGAAGTCACAGACAGCTCCGCCCGCTTACGAATCGAAGTCCCTAGGGTCCTACTCCAGATCGCCTCGCTATATATTTGTCCGAGCTGGGGCTTCATCGCTTCATCTTCTTCTCTGAAACATCGCGACTCCAGAGGAATCTGTTGCGCCGCCTCTTGCAGTCCTAGCGCAGCGGCTGCAGCGCCTCTTGCAGTGGAAGGTCAGCTAAACCTCGCCTAGACTGCTTGTTTCTGTATCCCCCACCAGCGAGCTGTCAAAAAGGGATTTTTTTTGGCACTGTTTCAGCAATATGTTTACGGTTTTACATGGCACTGTTTCTTGCAGAATCAAAATGGAGGGCCAGCTTATGTGCAGAAGGAAAAGACGGAAGCTATGCCATAAGAAGGCTGTCTTCACACAGAGGAGTGGACAAGTCAAGTTTTCGGACCTTCCTGTGGTATGTACTGAATTAGTTACGTTTATGGACGTATTTAGGAGTTTGTGCTAGAACAACCTGTGCAATTAACTTCCTGTTCTGCTTCGTTGCAGGATGTACTAGGCACGATCCTGTCAAAATTGCCACCAAACGAAATAGTAAGAACTAGTGTCTTATCAAATGAGTGGAAGCATATCTGGACAGTTTGCCCCAAACTCAGATTTGATGGTGCCGCAATGTGCGGCCAATATGTGGCTGGAACACAACACTATACTCAAGTTTGTTGACAATGTCAATGGAGTCTTGAAACAATATCACGGCAAGGTGGTTGAAGAATTTGGGGTCAAGTTTGAATTTGACGCCATGCTAGCTCAACATCTCGACTGTTGGATTAATTTTGCCTTATCGTCACGAGCAAAGAATCTAGCTCTTGACTTGCTCCCCGCCAGCTGGTGGCTCCCTCTTGATAGGTACAGATTTCCCATTGAGCTGTTTGATGGCGAAAGTATATCCCGTTTACAACACCTACAGCTTAGCTTTGTGTCTTTTGAACCATCTTCCCAATTCTGTGGTTTCCCCAACCTGAAGAAGCTTGATCTACATGCGGTGGCGTCACCCGTAAAGGTCTTGAAGATTTGTTGTCAAATTGCTCTAATCTTGAATGGTTGAGTATAGTTAGATGCCATCTGAATAATGATGAACTGAGGGTGCATCGTCCGGCTGCATGGCTTGCTATACTTGCAAGTCGCATACTCCACGATAAGCAAGATACAGTTCATAGCCAAGAATCTGCAGACTTTTGTATTCGGGCGTTGATTCATTTTTACCTCTGGCCTGCTTTGCTGAAAGATGTGCAGCTCTATCTTAATTCCCGTGATAACTCTTAACCGCTATGACAAGCGCTGCCCTTCTTGTTTCCAAGGGCACAGAATATGATTCTGCATTGTTCCTTTGCATTTAAGGTTTGTATATCCTACAGCCATTTTCATTGAATTGTCTCCTAACATTTTTTTCTGTTTGTACGACTTCTTATTTTTGTTTTCTATCTATCCTTCAGACACCATGGACACAAGGAAACACTTCTAAGTTTTCACATTTAAAGTATCTACAACTCAACCTTGTAATGTTGGTGGAAGATCTCACAAACCTTCTGTCCTTGGCCTCTTTCCTGAGTGCCGCTCCTTTGATTGAAAAATTAGAGATACATGTAAAGTACTACAATGGTTAACTTTCATGCAAATATAACTTCTTGTATTTCATACTTTATCAGTGGAATTTATAAGTCCAATAATGCATTGTCACTATCAAGGTTTACTTTTGTCATTTAATAAATTTGTCAAACTGCACGTGCATACAACTTTGGTTGTTTCGACCTATTATCAGAATCAGAATATATTTTAAATTGGATTGGAACCATCGCTGACATATTCCTTTTTTCCTCCTAAAATGTTGCAGTTTTCTATTTGTACCCTCCCACCTGGCTCAGAGGTTATCAGGAAGCTTCCAGGTTCTACATATAGCTATCTAAAAAACCTTAGTATCACTGGATTTACAGGGTGCACCGGTCAAGTTGGAATTGTTGTTACACATTGTAGAAAGTGCCCTAACCTCGAGGCTTTGACTATTGATCGAGTTTAATCCCTATGGTAATACTTTAGAGTCTGTAAGGCAATCAAGATCCAAGGCACTAGACATTGTTAGGGAGACACCTGGATGGGAGGTTGTCAGAAAATACAAAGCTTTTCTATAATGTAGGTTGATGCCTGAGGAAGACTGCTAATGTTGTGGATGGCTCCTCAAGTGTTTGTCAAGTTGTTCGCGTTGAAGTCCCTCGTTCGTCGTGTTCTCTCGTTGTTTGTCCTGTTCCTCTTCTCTAGGTTGTTACTGAACTGTGTTATCTACGTTGAGTGCCTGGGTGTTGTAATGGATACCAAAATTTATATGTTAATTCAATTCTGTGCTTCTTGCCTTTGATGGCTCGTCAATCTCGTAGCCATTTAGTTGGATTTAATAGCACACCCCTTAATCACGGCACTTCCTAATTGGTCCATTGGGAGATGGATCATTGGACGAAGAAGAAAGAGCTCGATGAGGCTCTGCATGAGCTGCACGGCTGCACCTGTGTACAGACAGCAGAGGCAACGCACGTAGTCAGCAGTCAGTACCACATCTCGGTGCTGACTATATCGGCCCATCGTTGGGTATGGCGTTGCAGTTTCCACCATCTCCGTACCGTACGGCTCAGCAGAAGCAGGCAACTGTGGTAATTAGCCGCAAACATCTTTTCGTGAAATTTTGTCTCCATTGGACTCTTTCTCATTTATCTCAATGCCTTGCTGGAGGAGTTTTCCGGGAAAATTTGTATAGAAGGGAACAATTAAAGCTCTTAACTGACTTGTTGTCTGATACACACTGGACAGGTCTTGGTGGTGGGAAGAGGGGAGTTGGGGAACTGATAAACTCAGTTGTCGATATCTTCATTTCCATTTGTTGCAATGCAGAGTTCTCCAAACATGCTGTCAGCATCTGCATCCATCAATAGTGGCTTCCTGCTTAATGTTGCATGTCGCCTGGTGGGCGCATTGGTACTGAGAATAAGGAAATGTTTTTAAACTATCGAGCTAAACATGAATCAGTACATTCAAGTTCTACTAGAGGTCTGATTAGTTGGCTCTACCTTTTCTTTTTATCAGTAAACATTTCTGTGATTTTCTCTCTACTGTACTGGTTGGCATTCCTGGATGCACGCTCCACTGTCTTGACTATGTTGACATGGAAGATTGGAAGATCTAGGTAGGCCCTTGGCCATTTGTAGCCAAAATGGCAGGCTACAGGCCACTTGCTTTGCAGCTTCATAAAGAAGGTCTTCTAGATCCAAGTAGAGTAGCAGAATTACTGAGGGTCCTATAGCAAAGGAGACTTTGCGGAAGACATTGTTCCCAAAAGGTGCAATTCAGGTTTGTCTATTCTTGCTTATTACTCATTTTCATACTCTGCTGACTGCATTGAGCACTTCCAATCCCACTGTAGGTCAATAAAACTGTTGAGAAATGCTTGTCTTGTGATCTATCTATGAAGATTGGATTGATAACACTAATGCCAAATTAATTTCTTTTCAACGCATCTGTTGCATATACTCTTATGTCCCAATTTCTTGTTGTGCAGGCGCTGCTGAAGATGGATGGCAGTCCAACTATCGTTGCCCTGAGCTCCCCAGCAGATTGTGAAGATGCTCTTAACTGAATGGATAACGCTAAGAATTGTCTGTTTGCCCTGCGCAAGATGTGCGACCATGCCATCTGCAGGAACTTCCTCCCGATCTTTGAGCTGCTCCCAGTCATCGATCCACTCCGCCAGTCACCTTGATCCAACATCTCCGAGTATTTTATTTGCCATCGGGACAAGAGTGGGCCAGCCTGACGTTTCTCTAGGCATTAAGGTGTTACACCCTGGGCATGATCATGCCACAACGGTTCAAATCTACAATCCATCTGCTGTTGCAGTTTTAATGTGTATGGTCTTACGGAGCAAGTTATAGCTACCATATTGTGCATATGTATAAGACTTGTGTAAAATACTGAGATTCCATTCACTGTTTGTACATATGCAACACCAAAGAACTGCAGCTACATTAGAATTAGTACATAAAATAAACAACATTCACTTTTCAGAACCAAATAACTCCAGCTATTAGAATTAGTAAATAAGTATTCACTCTATCATTACAATCAGCAAAATTGGCTTTGTAATAAACTATTTCCCTGTTGAGAGCCTATCAGAAATTCTATCCAGATTCTTATGCAGCATCAAGAACTGCAGCTACATTGTTGCAGTGCAAAGTTCTCCATAACATGCCGAACCCACCACCAGCATCTGCATCCATCAATAGTGGCTTCCTGCTTAATGTTGCTTCACCTGGTGGGCGCATTGGTACTGAGAATAAGGAAATGCTCAAAACTATCGAGCAAAACATGCCTCAGTACATTCAAGTTCTACTAGAGGTCCAATTTAGTTTGCTCTACTTTTTCTTTTTATCAGTGAACGTTTCTGTGATTTCTCTCTACTTGTACAGGTTGGCATTCCTGGATGCACGCTGCGTTGGACTATGTTGACATGGAAGATTGAAGATCTAGGTAGGCCCTTGGCCATTGTAGCCAAAATGGCAGGCTACAGGCCACGGTTTTGCAGCTTCATAGACTTTTGCGAAGACATTGTTTTCGAAGGTGCAATTCAGGTTTGTCTATTCTTGCTTATTATTATTATTACTCATTTTCATACTCTGCTGACTGCATTGAGCGCTTCCAATCCCACTGTAGGTCAATAAAACTGTTGAGAGAAATGCTTGTCTTAGGTTCTATCTATGAAGATTGGATTGATAACACTAATGCCTCGGAAGAGGAGATGCTCTAACTGAATCACCGCTAAGAATTGTTCTGTTTGCCCCACGCAAGATGTGCAACCACGCCATCTGCAGGAACTTCCTCCGATCTTTGAGCTGCTCCCAGTCATCGTCCACCTCCGTCAGTCACAGATCCAACGATCTCCGAGTATGCTTCTGCCATTGCGACAAGAGTGGGCCAGGCCTGACGTTTCTCTAGGCAGGCACAAGTTTAGGTGTCACACCCCGGGCATGATCATGCCACAGCGGTCCAAATCTACAATCCATTTGCTGCTGCAGTTTTAGTATGTATGGTCTTACGGATCAAGCTTTTATAGCTACCATATTGTGCATATGTATAAGACTTGTGCAAAAAAAAAAGATTCCATTCACTGTTTGCACATATGCAACACCAAAGAACTGCAGCTACATTAAAATTAGTACATAATACACATCATTTAATTTTTCAGAACCAAAGAACTCCAGCTATTAGAATTATTAAATAAGTATTCACTCTATCATTACAATCAGCAAATGGCTTTGCAATAAACTATTTCTCTGTTGAGCTTATTACAAATTTATCCGATTCTTAAATATATTTTAAACTAGCGGTCTCTGTTGATAGCTTATTAGAAATTCTATCCAATTCTTAAATATATTCAAAACTAGCGGAGATGTCTTCCAAACCTAGGGAAAAATTCACCGGGGATATCAATTAGAAGCATCAGATCCCTTCGCGAACCAAGCGGCAAACGCACACCGAGCCTCCCCAGTATCGCGTGGAACGGTCAGTACCTTAACGATGGGGAAGGTTTAGGGTTTAGCAGCCCCATGTTTATTGTTCCCCCCACTATCTCGCCTGGGCCAAGCGATTGCCCCTAATTGTCGCTCACCAATTCTGGGCTATAAACCCTAGGCCCGGCACCCCTACCTCGCCTCTGCGGCTGGTGGCACCGCAACGTGAGAAGGAGGGAGAAGAAGAGGGAGAACAAAGTGGCACTACTGATCGCACAAACTCGCTCACCAGGTTCTTGAAGAGTGCTCGCCACATTATTTATTTTTCTGAAAAAGCAGCTAGTCACCAGTTTTTTCTTCTTATTTGATACCTTAGTCACTAGTCTTTTTCTTCTTATTTGATACTAAACTGTTCTTCTCATTTAATAGTAATTTATATTTGGCATGAATCTTTTAGGTGAAAGCTTTTTAATGGCGAGATCCAACACCTTTTAAGTCAATATCAAAGTTAAAAAAAAAGGACAAGATAAAAAATTATATCTTATAAGCAGTTTAAATGCAGTTTGGATTAAATGAAATCAAGGGCGGAAAACCCATACATTGGATCTTTGTTGGCTTTAAGGCAACACTATATATCAATGGATATCTTTTTACATATTATATCTAGTAAGTACAAGTATTAAATGGCAGCTACCAACTGGAGTTAAATGAAATGAGTTCGGGAACCTCTAGTAAGAACAGGATCTGTTGCCCCTTTATAGGCCACTATATATTAGGATTTTCTTTATTTGCCTCTAGTAAGTACAAGTATTTTATAGGCCACTATATATCACGATACCTTTTACATATTTGCTTCTAGTAAGAACAAGTATATTCTCTGGCATATCCAAGATCCCTGGCAAGAGCAGAACGATCTTCCTCCTTAGTTGGCACCCATGGAGGCCCCTCAACAAGAAGAGCACTCCCACACCCCTTGATGGACCTCCTTTATGATATTTGCTCTAGTAAGAACAAACCTCCACCATATCCAAGATATACTCTAAGTCAAGTGCATCCTGGCGTCCTTTCCTAGGCAACAACCTTTGCTCCATGAGCCCTAGTTGGCACCTTACATGGGAGGCCCCCTTAACAAAGAAGATATCAGAGTCTGGTGGGTGCCAGGAGCTTTCTGCAGCATGCTCCAGCCTTAGTTGGCAACGAGCAGCAGCAAGAAGAGCACTCCTAATGCCCCTTCAAATTTCTTCAAGGGATTGACAAGGCTTCTTTGTTCTCGGAGATGCAAACATGTCTGTTTCAAATTGCGAAATGGATTCATAAAGGGGCTAAGGTCAAGGTGATATGGTGGATGGCAAAGGCTTATATTTGTTGGCTCCACCTCTTGCTCAACTAGCAAGGTGGTACTAACATGTGCAACAAGCACCTCATAGCCAAGGATAAATGGACAACACACAAAGGTAGCCACATATTATATATGAGCTGTAAATACATGTGACTTGCTTTCTGATTCTTCTTTTTATAGGGTTTGATTTAAAATATGTATAAAAAGCTTTTTGACCTTATTTGATAACTTATAATTTAGATGAATTTATACAATGCACCAACATCTATAACATGAAATGATATGTTAATAATCCATTAAACAGGTTTTAATAATGTATTTATTTGAACATGCATCATGTCAGTATATTTTTTTCTAAAGAAATAACAGAATCAGAAATGGTGGTTAGAAATAAAATAACTGGACTAATTTGGAATAAGAGATTTCTTCCATTATCCAAAGAAGCATTAGGATATTATTAGCTGTTTTTTTTTGTATTGCATTGATAAATATTTTGAGCACTAGGATAAATATTTTTGTATTGCTGCAGTCTCTTGTACTGTTGTTTTTCTTTTTTTTCTTTTCTTATCTCCTTCTTTGCAGTTTTCTTTGTTCCTTCAAATATAAAAGAATTAAATTTTTGAACATGTTTCCATTGAACAAAGGAGAGAATAAAAAATTTTATGTTTTTTCTATCTCCCCTTCTTGCAGTTTCTTGTTCCTTCAAATATAAAAGAATTAAATTTGAAACCATTGAACCAGTGAGAGAATAAAAAATTTTATGTTACCACATACCTGTGAAACATTTTCCTTTTCTTACATCTCTTCTTTTGCAACTTTGTGCATCTTTTCAAACCATTTTCCTTTTCCTCTTACCTCCTTCTTGGCAATTTTTTCTTGGAAATACATGAGCATGCTTCGGCTTGCTATATGCCATCTCATATGTTGACACTTGCTCTTAAAGTTCTTCTATGGTCTCGAGAAGAGTGTAACTAAAGATTATGTGAGCCACCAAACTTGAATGGAGGCTTAACTCATGTGAAATTTTGGAGCCCAATTCAAAGATCATCACCGTCTCAATTTCAAAACCTTGCGGCTCTCAAATTTTTCTTTTTAGAGACCAACAAATGTGAGGTTTGTGGCAACTGGAGGGTTTGATTGTGTTCTAAAATCAGCTCAGTGGCTTTATAGTTTTTCCTTCCCGACCCACTACAAACTTGACAATCCAGTTTTTGTTTCAGCTCTTGAACACTTTATTAAATGATCCCTTTATCTTTCATCTTTCTGCGGACCTTCATTCACATAAGCAAATGCTGCATGACCTAACCGCCGGCGGGCCGGCCTGGACTCATCCATTGGGTATGGGGCGGCGCGGGGCGTCGAGGGTCGTCTATGGCGGGTGGTCGGATCTGGGAGAGGCGGCTAGCGGGGAAGGGGAAGAAGGGGCCCACCGCGGGAGCGGGGGTTCGGCCGGGCGGAGATGTCTTCTTTGGGCCGCAGGGCGGCTGTTCTAGGCGACGCGCGGTGGCGAGGCGGGAGCCATGGGGCGTATGACGCCCATTACGTTGCCCGTGGTGCCATTCCCCTAAAAGCGATTGGGCGGCGCCCGATTTGGCCTCTCCATTGTCTATGGGCTTGCTGGCTGGGCTTTTCCCCATAAATACCGGGCGGGCGGGTGGTGGGCAGCGGAACCCCACCTTCTTCCTTCTCCTCTCCCCTTCTTGATCGAATTGAAATCGGGAGAAAAAATTCGCCAGAACTCGCTACCAGCTCGGCGGCTCCCCACCATGGTGATGGCGAACGCGCGGCGCTGTTCAAGAAGGATGTTGTGGAGGCACTTTGGTAGATCAGCGGCACCGCCGAGGAGACAACGGGCGCGTTGATGTCCGGCGCAGCGGCGTCGCGGTACCCATAACTTTGTCTCGGGGCAATCAGGTAGGCGCGGAGGAAACGGCGCGGTGAGAGGAGGGCGGGCAACTCTCAACCTCCGTCGTCATAATGTGGTGGGCGCGGCCAATCCTTCAAGGGGTGATGACCCTTGCGCCAGCTTCCGGAGAGTGCTCGCTGCCCCAGGCGATGCTTACATCGCGAGGAGGCCCGCGGTTCTTGATGGCGTCGGCGGCGGCGCGCGGTGTCTCACGAGATGCGATAATGGTGGCGAAGTGACGCACAATAATCCGGCGGGTTTTGGAAAAGTACTAGCCCACCGGTTCTTAGAAGAGTGTTTGCCGCATTATTTATTGTTCTATCAGCGTAGTCACCATAGTCTTTTCTTCTTATTTAATACTAACCTGTTGACTCTCATTGTAATAATAATACATTTATATTTGGCATGAAGCCCTTTTAGGTGAAAGCTTTTTAATGGCAAATCCAACACTTTTAAGTCAATATTAAATTTAAAAAGGGCAAGATAAAGAATTATATCTTTATAAGTAGTTTAAATACAGTTTGCGCATTAGATGAAATCAAGGGGCGGGAAAAACGAATCACAAGGCTAGACTGAGTCAACAAAGAAGAAGAGAATGCTTTGGTGGAGCTTTGAGTGGAATCATGCGTGACCAAGCCAACTAGGGTTTTATAAAATGGGTTTCACTAACCTCCCCCATACACGGATCTGTTGCCCTTTTTATAGGCCATTATATATCGGGATACTCTTTTACATATCTGCCCCTAGTAAGTACAAGTATATTCTAGGCATATCCAAGACCCTCTGGCAAGAGCGGCGGATCTTTCTTCCTAGCAACAACCTTTGCTCCATGAGCCTTAGTTGGCACCATGGGAGGCCCTCAACAAGCAGAGCACTCCTACGCCCATTGGAGGCCCATCACGGATGATGCACCTCCACCATACTGGGTGGACCTCCTCTATGATTCTTCTTTCAAACCTCCACCATCTGGAGGTAGACCTTTGTCTCGTCTTACGGTGGACCTACGTTTCTTCCATCATGATCTTTGACTTACCTTTATGGAGCCTCTTCAAGGGGTTGGCCCATATTACATATGAGACCCCCTAACACATGACTTGCTTTCTTGTTCGGGTCTATTTATTACTGTTTGTTTCAAAACTATGTATAATTCATTTTTGGCGTTATTATATAAGGATAACTTCTTAAATTTAGACCAAGTTTATACAATGCACCAACATCTATAACATGAAATCAGATGTGTTAACTAATCCATAAACATGTTTTAATAATGTATTTATTTGAACATGCTGATGTCAGTATATTTTTTCTAAAGAAATAACAGAAGTTAAGAAATTTGGCTTAGAAATAAAAATAACTATACTAATTTGGAATAAGAGAGTGGAATACGGTAAGGTTTTCCAATAGGATATACTGCTACTATTATTAGAGCTGTATAGGTTTAGGTCAAAATTTGTTTTTTGCCGTGGATTTCTTTTTCATTATTCCATGATGGATAAATTTAGAGTTGCCAGTTTGTGCCAATCTAAAACTGTGTGCTGGGCTGATGGGCTCGAAATCAAATGGCTGCTATTTATTGAGGGCCAGCCGGCCTGGCCAATACCCATCAGCCATCACTCCAGTCAGTGTCGGCGGCGGAATCTGCCAGTCTCTTTCTCCGCGTGTCGTCCTCTTGACTTGCCAAGCGAGGCAACGAATGGAAGGAGGCGGCGAATCTGAGCGCCGGCGACGGCGAGGAGGAAGAAGAGGAAGCAACGGAGCACTCACTCCGGCGGCGGCGGCGGTGGGTTCGACTTCGATCCGACGGAGGACGAGCTGGTGCTGCACTTCCTGCGTCCGCAGCTGCGCGGGTTCCCGCCGCGCGTGGCGGGCGCCGTGCTGAGGCGGACCCGTGCGGCGCGGCGCCGTGGGAGCTTCTGGCGCGGTACGGCCTGCGGGAGCGAGGCCACTTCTTCGTGGCGCGCGGGCGGGGTCGGTCCACCACCGCCGTGCGCCGCTCCGTCGCCGGCGCCGGCGCCTGGATGCACAGCGCCGCCAAGCGCGCGCAGTCCGTGACGGAGCTCGGCGTCGTGGTGCGGTGGAGCAGGGTCAAGTTCTGCTTTACGTGGCCCAGCCGGGACCGGGCGGCAGCTGCGGAGTGCCGGGTGGGTGCTGGAGGAGTACCAGATCACGGACCCGCGGTGCTGCCGCCGCGCCGACGACGACGGGGAGGACCGTACTGGCGCTCTGCCGCGTCAGGAGGAGCGGAAATCAGCAGCAGGGAGGCGGGTTGGTGCTGGGTGCTGGTGATGGAGCTGGGAGGGACAACGCCGACCAAGCCGACGAGCTGGAACAGGGTTATGTTGTGATGAAGACCAAGGCACGGCCACCGCCACCGCCGCCGCCGAGCACGTGAAAGCACGAGGTGAAGCTGTTTTATTTATTTTTGGATAGAAAAGAGAGATCATCTTAACTAAAAAGTGAGTCGCCTCCATGAATTAGCGCTAAAAATTGGTTGGCAGATGTTTTGTACTATACGATCACATCCGTCGAAAGTTGCAACCGTGCCACCAAATTGTACGCCTGCCTGGCTGCATCTGTCATGAGCTGCTAAGCTAATGGCCTCAGTAATGGCGGACCTCCATTTATAAGCTAGCTATGCTGATAGCACAGCACCTATAGTAACCACCAGATTGCACATAACATTTCCGATTCAAGGAAGACACCACACACGACGAGCATGGACATCAAGGTCTGCTGCGTCTTTCAGCTGGCGCTGCTGCTCGGTGTTGCGCTCGCATTCGCCGGCCCGAGCATCGCCGGGGGCAGCGTGGAGGTTGTTGGGCTAGCCAGCAAGGCCGCCGCCGCCAGATGGACCAATGCGGCGATGGGATTGGAGGTGCACCGCCGCATCCTCAGCGGCACCATCTCGTCCTCGTCGCTCGATCTAACAGGGCAGCCTGCCACGGGAGCTGCCCAGCCCGCGGAGGGGCGTACACCCGCGGTTGCTCGAAGGTGTACCAGTGCTCTTCTGGCTGAACACCCATGGACATGACACATGGTGCTTCCTACTACTACAGTACAATCCGGCGGCATGTCCAGGGCATCCCATTTTATTTTTGTCTTGTACTAGTTCTATGTTTTACAGTAATTACCATCATAAGAGCCAACGCATAATTGTATCAGTTCAGTTGCATATGGGCTTCTGGTGTCGCCCATGGACTCACTCAATTGATCACCCACATCTCGTTCTCGTGTCGTGCGGTTGAATTGAATGAATAAAAGAAACTTTACCACTGCGGCACTGCCATCACATGTGATCTGATCTGGGTATTGCATTTAATGGAAAACAGCGAGTGGCGTGGTCTTAAAAAAAAAAAAATCTCTGATCTGGGTATTGCAGACTTTGCGAGTCAGTGGTCTTTGCATTGCTTGGTGGGAGATGGGAAGACGGGGATTGCACAAGGCTCACTGCTGACACGCCGGGCACCAGGACGAAATGACATAGGGAGAAAAAAATTCCGCCCACAAATTGTTGGGGATCAGGTGATCACTTACGATATCTGAGTTGGAATTGGAGGTTTTAAGGAGAATTTGGGGGTTAGAACAGCAAGAACAGAGGATTTGGGGTTCAGCACAAACAAAGAGGGACAGAGGACGGTTTCATTCAGACGAAGAATTCAGTTACGAAGGTGTTCGGCGCCTTCACCGTTGCAACCGATCTTATGCTCACTATTACAAGGCCGCTAAGCCCAAGAGCTACTTCGGCCCACCGGCCCACTATACCTTTGCTTAGGCGGCCCTTCCTTCATAATCGCTATTGCCGGGAACTCGTCAGGTACTGGGCTCGGGTTCCTGACACACGGTCACCCTGTTGCCATCCCCCCATCTCCAAAGCCTGAATTTGTTTACAGAGAGCTCACACGCGCGCAGGGCAGTGCGTACGTGCCCAAGGGGACGGAACAGCATCTGCAATTCGTGTTGGTGTAGATGCTGAGCCCCACGTTTAGTTGGCAAAAATTGCCAAAATTGTAAATTTTGGACTCTCTCTCATCCGCATCGCGTTAAATAAGTGAAAAAACGTATGTTCGGAAGCGGTAAATGTAGGTAAAAAAAAAATAACTAATTACTTAGCGGTTTTGTTGTACATCATTGAGGCGAATCTTTTGAGCCTGGTTAGTTCATGATTGGACAATGTTTCGCAGCAAAAACAAGCTTGAAGCGTCTTCTGCAGGTGTCTTCTGAGAGTCGAAGCGGTGACTTTTCTTAAAAATTTGCCATCTAAACAAGAGGCGGCAAAGAGGGATTCTTTTACATACCTTTTATTTGGGTCCATCAATTGGAATACCTTTCCGGTATCTTTGAGCATACAAACTCGATAGTGTTCTTTTCATGCTGCTGACGGTGTGGTTGTTTGATTACAAGCAGCTGCTACTTCGGAGGATAGGATAGGACTAGTGAATGGCCTTGGCGCCCATGCTTGTATGATGAATAACCCATGAACAAAGGAAGGATGCTAAAATAGTAAATTAGGCAAATCTTTGGGCAAAAAATGTGGTTTTTGGCATGGATGGGGAAGAGGAAAAGAACATGATTATATTGGACATGACCATATATCATAGAGTGATTGCACAAATATTGGACATGATCATATATCGGAGTGATGATTACAAGGCTTTGCGATGATTTACACATTGCTTAGTATTTGGTAACATGGAGTAACCCTAAGCCTAAGTCGGATGAATAACGATAGAGCAATCTGAGCATAATTATACAAATGACATTGTGGTTACTATAAGCGTGGGTCAGTCTTTTCATGGCGAGGTAGTTGTCAAGGTTGCTGTCCATTGACACCCGCGGTGTGGATCTTTGAATGTCTGGTGGATGGTGGATGAATATCAGGGCGGCTGGCGTGTGAATTAAATCAAAAAAAAAAAAATGGAGCATGCATGCGATAAAGGGAATTGTTGGAAGGAGCACACATACATGGTCTAGTACCTTTAGAGCAGCACCATGAAGAGCACGATAGTTCAATCCTCAAATATGACACACATGGTGCAATAGTAGTGACCTTGCACACGCCAAATGCCAACCTGTTTATAATTTAAAAACCACACAAGATATGAATGCTGAGAGGTTTCTGATTGAGGGGAAGATTATATTAGGCGATATCTCCTCCATGGCAACATGCTCGAGGCTACTTGACGAGAATGAAATAAGCGACAACAATGGAAAGGGTGGGTTTGCACTTTTTTCGAGAAGCGGTCACGAGCAACAACAAAAATAGAAATAGGAGAAGGCCAATCATTAGGTCCATAGGAACAAAAGGCAAAAATTAAAATGAATCAAAAAGGGGAATAAATCACGGACCCCAAAAGCGAAAATAGTCATTGAATTGTTAGGATGCTAATCAAATATCGAAGTATGCATATCTACGACGGGCCCGATAAACAATATGCTAGAATAGGTACATCGTCCTATTTTCCAAAACAAAAGACCATCGGGCTAATAGTAGGAAAAAGGTAAACAAAAATATTACCAGAATTATGTCATAAATCATAAACATAAAATTATCTTACTGGATGACATGAAGGCGAGTCTGTGAGACATCATGCCCTTGACAGCTAGCTGCACCTTGCTGGAAAGGAGCGAGAAAATTGACAACGACCTTTGCTCATAGAACCCAAATTTTGAAAGCAAAATAATCAAACAATTTGGTGGCAAAGCATAGCAGTACTTTTCTGTGGCGACACCTTCTTTTAGTCCTCTGTAGTTAAGCGGAATATTCTTGAGCTATATTTTCAATGTCCAACTATATCACCAAATTCTAGGTAGAAGGAAAGGAAAAATTGAGCTCTATCATGACAATCTTGCTATCTCATACTGCTTTGCGGAGTCCATTATATAAGCATTGTGCAAGGCGAGATCAAAACTACAACAAATTTGAAAGCTTCATACCACACATAAAAGCGGAGGCATTAGGAAAACTAAGCATCATTACCTCATGATTAACTAAAGAAGATAAACCAAGGCCAGCTATTTGATTCAACAAAAGCGGGGATGGCTGCGACAAACAAGGTCTTTGGGAGAGGTGAACCTATGATTCTACATATAATAAACAAAAGTGAAATGCATTCTGTGGCATTGAGATGGCTGGCGTCAAGAATGCATTGCAATGATCCATTATTAGATGGCTGACATCAGAATCTGGCATTGCAATCACTCTAATTCAATACTTTTGTAGATATCCTTAGCACGAAAGCAATTTCTTTGAAACAATGGCCGATTAGGCTCTTTGGAAGTTACAAATGAAATCACAGATCTGCAAGCTGGTTTGATCCTGCATCTATCTTACGATCCATTTACCTTGGGCTCTGTTTGAGAGCATTTTTTTTCAAAAATACAGTTGGGCATCATCGGCAGTAGAACAGTCTTGACACTAAGCAAGGGAGAAGTCCATAAGTACATGTCTTTGGCAAAAGTCCTTTTTACAGGCTTTTGTGGTCACTATCACGCATGAACAGACTTATATAATATATAAGTTGTATTCTCTTTTAAAAGTGATTGTAGATGAAAGGACAGCATAAGATAATCTTTGTTTGTGCGATATCTATTACCGACAACCTACATGAGAAGGATATAGTATAGCCTAGTAAAAAAGTTGGCAGAATCGTTTTTTCACCTTGACTAAAATAATAGTGCATTTCCCAACCTATGCAGTCGATACTTTAGCCAATAAAATATGCAAGTAGGGGAAGAGGCAGAGAAGCAGGATCATGGATGATTTATTACCTTCCAAGTCGGCCTAATGCATATAGTTCGGGTTAGCGAAAAATTTGGGCATGGAACCTTATAAAATCAACTGGAGCCACACAATCGACATGCATATGTTTTTTGTCGTATTATTATTCAAAGCATTTGTTAATCATAGATAACCATTTTTTTAAAAAAAAGAATGTGTTGCGTAAACATATTTAAACAATGTTATTATTTTGTAGTGTCATGAACCAGACACCTGAAGGGAGCATGAGTCATCTTTGTGAGTTCTTCACTTCAATCTTAAGGAAATAAAGCTGAAAAATAAATTATTTAACATTTTTTTCCCCCAACCATGACCAAGCGAACAACAACACGAAGTATAAGATTGTGTGTTGTTTCCAACGATCACCAACACGGTTCTTTGGCGGGTCCATTTTTTTCTATAAAACCCACGATCACTATGCTTCTGATATGTAAGTCATATCTTGCTTTCGAATAGCGAGGATGCGACATTAGATGAATGGAAACCATAAAATCTTCCTAAACACTAAATTGACCTTGGAAGAAATATAATAGCAGCACCAATCAGGAGGCACTCAAATTCCCCAATACTATCCTTTGATACCCATCTAAGGTTCAAATTGTTAAGGGATCAAGTTACAGGCCGATTTAGGCAAATTAATATCAATATTGAGTCTCTATCTACACCTTTCGGCTAAAAGGAAGTGAAGTCAACAATGCTTTCTAAAACACCCCCGAAAAGGTGCGAGATGTCAAAATAACAAATATGTATTATATGAGACACAAAATTTGTATATAAATAGTATTCTTACACAAAACAGGACCTACACCATCACAGCTGTTATCCAAGCTAGGTGCATAACACATATTTAGATGATGCATGAGCAAAATATCAAGCTAGCCATGCTAACTGTTAAGAAAAAATATATGGGCTAGCCATGCCCCAACTGTTGGAAAAAATGGTTTAGCATAAATATAGCATAAAGTCTAAATCGATGAGGCAACTAATCTTGTTGCCTATTATAAATCCATACAAAAGCCAATGTAATTAACCAATCTAGATCTTAACATATAATACATTATAGTACCTCAATTACGGAGAGATTAAAACAGCAACAAAAATCACAAAGAACAAACAAAACAAATCATGGCGAGTTTGTATCTAAAATCAGACTTTGGGACCATTTGGCTCTCGGCTAACCCATTGACGGGTATGCGGCCACGGGGAGACTTTGACAACAGCGGCACATCACAAATGGGTGAAGGAAAAAAAAAAAAATGCCATATTTAAGTTCCTGAATGTGTATAAACTATCTATTTTTGCTTCTTAACCTTGAAAAAATTGATTCTAAGATTGTAAGCGACACCATCCGGGCATTCATTCACATAGCTGCACAAAAGTAAACAAAAATTGTGTTTTATTGCGAATTCTATTGTTCCGCCACTATAGAAGCGTAAATAGATGACCAAAACAATATGGTGATCCATACTAAGACAACAATAGCGGTAGAAGCGACGAGTAAATCAATGACAATATTTGAAGGCAGCTAAACTCACCGTGTCACTTTTCTTCTCCCTCAAACATGTAGCAGTAGCCTGTCTTTATTCTGTCATCTGTGAATAATTATTAGACAAATAGAATTGTCTACATTAGTAGGATATAGTATAGCAATAAGATAAAAATAGTTGATAAAAGATCCTATATGAAAATAAAAAAGGAATATTGCAAAGTCCATGGATATTTGCCAAAAAGTCTATGAAGACCTGGCCTTTTTGAAAGAAGACGTCTCAAGGTAATAAGAAAGCTTTTTAGACTGACACTATTTTAAAAGCGACTAACCATCTAAAGGGTTGCAGTCCATACATTTTGGTTATCCGATTCCTATCAAAGCGCCAATGTTTTCCTTTTTAACCAGTCAATTGTTTATAGAAATTTATAGCGGCCGGAAAAAAGGGTTTTGATAATCTATTGACCAATAGGCTGGGGTATATGCAACTCTCTTGATATACACAATTTGCCAGTACCTGCGGGCCGGATTTGTGAAGATCAAAGTCGGTGTATTGTTGGGCGATCCACGGAATCCGCGGCTAACGGAGTGCATCTTGAAGTCATCACTTGCATCCGGGTGTAATATCACGGATTCCAGCGAGAAATAAACTTCGGCAGAACACAAAACAAACAATCGACCATACGCATAAGGTAGGGAGGCGAGCCGCGAGTAGCGGCGGCGGCACACCAGTGAGGGCGGCGTACCTATTGTGGTGAAAGCTTACGTACCCGCGGAGGATGGGCGAGGGGTGGGCGACCCGGCTCGTGCGCGGCCGCGGCCGGGCGCCTGGCAGCGACACACGAATGGACTCCACCGGGTCGGGGATGTGAACCACGGATCGAAGGCCTACATGGCTCCAGCCGTCTGGCGAGAACACGGCGGCGCGCAGCAAGATAGCGGCTGAGCGCGGCAGCGAGGATGGCCCAATGCTTTGCATCCCTAACCCTAACCTAACCGAGGCGGAGAGAGAGGAGAAGGGAGGTGGGCACTGCCTTGCTATGCCCGCTCATCGCGCCGGCCGCCCGCGCTGGCGCGCGCCGCGCCCTCGTGCCGCGCCACGGATCTTTATCGCCCGCTTTGGCAGCGCCGTGCGGCGCGGCGCGTAGGCCGCGGAGGTGGAAGCAGCGGCGGCGTGGCTGGCGCCCTCGCGACATCGGAGAGCGCGGAGAAAGGCAGCAGTAGTGTTTGTACCCGTGAGGAGAAGGTATATGTTGGTAGGGCGAGCGGGGTGTTGTGCAAAAAGACACATAGTTGAGTACGCTTGAAAGAAATCCAAGCATAATTCTTGTGGAGGAGGGGCTGGCGAGTGGAACATAATTTCATTACAAAGCGGGGACTCTTTTGCAAAAAAACGAACCAATCCGCAATTGGGGGCCGGCGTGGGCATACGACGACGCGCGGTCGCTCCGCAGCAAAATATTACTTTTAAATAAATGGCAAGCAAGAGAGTAAATAGTAGCATAAGGGTGGAATCAGCCTTTCCATTCTCTAGGCCAAAAATCTCATGTAAAGTGTCAGTGGGTTTCACCGTAGTACTT
Organism: Hyparrhenia diplandra; assembly: GCA_015847255.1. Taxonomy (NCBI): domain Eukaryota; kingdom Viridiplantae; phylum Streptophyta; class Magnoliopsida; order Poales; family Poaceae; genus Hyparrhenia; species Hyparrhenia diplandra. The sequence goes on from JADLZK010012125.1 coordinate 203,596, forward strand.
GGAATTACCATTTCTAGTTCTTAACAACCAAAATTGTCAAAAAAGTACGGCGAAGACTCCGCCACCACGTTTCTATCGTCAAGGAGTCAAGACGGTCAAAAATCATATTTTACAGACATCTCATTTCGAGACCAGGTGAAGAAAACAGGTTTTCATTCCCACAACCAGCCAATACAGTTTTATATCTTTTTCTCTAATGAAATAATGGGTGCGTTCAAAAAAATGAAATAATGGGGAAAACATATATATATGGATCGCCACATTTGAAGATAATTATGATTTCGAGATTTCTATAGACCAGTTTTTGACAATGGATCTAGATTTGTATTTTGACGTATTTTGTAAGGTTTTTATCCTTACGCGATAAGATTGAGTGGCACGACGGATTAGTATCAACATACAAAAACCAACAAAAACCCAATATACTTCTGTCTCTCTGTACCCTATTCCTCCCGACCCCATGTTATTGATCTAATGATAAAAGGATGGCACCTAGGCTTGCTGACCAACAGGGCAACCAAACGAGTTTAAATAGCAAAAGAAATTGGGTTAATGTGCTAAGCCTGATGTGGATTCGATTTTTTGCAGACCCTAATCCGAACTTGGCCTATGAAAAGGTTACAGATCGAAAGTGACATTGCATTTTAAAAGATATCAGAGCACTCTGATCTAACACACGTATAGGCAAAATGCAATTACTCTAGATCCTTTGCCAGCAGGAATATAGTCAGGCCACCTCTTTATAGCTGCAACCTACGACTGAATGACAATTCACATAGAAGACAAGCAGACATGTGCCATTATGGGACAACTTCTCATGCGCACACAGTGGACAAGAATGCGCAGATAGTTTCACATCTTGGCATGTTTAGTTTCACACCCAAAAGGTAACTGGCGAGAATCAAAACTAATTGACAGAATGTATTGCATTCAGTTATCAGTTTTCAAGCTGAATAGAAACATTTAATTTAGTTTCCATGGACTTGCGGCCCCCCAACTCACCTCCCGCCATGTTGACCCTGCTGACGTGTTTGCCTCGTCGGGATGCACCCTGCTCGCCCTGGACCACAGCAGGCAGGTTGGCGATGGCGCCGTTCGCGCGGGCTGCAGTACCGCACCAAATTTTCACCAGACCAAAAGGTTACTATTTTTTTTTTTTCTTCCAAAATCACGCCTATGCGTGTTTTGCTTTAAGTGAAAAGGAGTTTGATACAAAGCTTGGCGCATTCCGTGGCGAGATGCGCGGCACCGCGATAACACACGCTAACAATAATCACCGGCTATAGCGGTGTGGTGTTTTTGATGGTGTAACTAAGTGATGTTCCTGTTTTGCGACTAGAAATTTCTAGACACTACCGATTAGATTAAATCTGACGACAGGGCGTTGTATCCTGCAGTGGAAACCCTCATCCCCTCGGCCTTGATGGTGAGGCATGACTTGCGGAAGACAAGGGGCGGAACACGTCGAATGTCAGCCGGTTACACTCCTTCGGACTACCCAAAAGACTGAGCACCGGGGAGTGTGAAGCACGCACGGTAAGTCGCGGGGCGAGGCGTCTCGACGTTGCCACGATGCAATGGCGTTCGGAGTCCATCGGAGGGGCGTCTTGAAGCCTACCACTGCCAAAGTCGCGTAGCGGACCTTCATTGGTGGCACTAGCGCCGAGAAGGTGGTCTTGTGTCTCAATCTCACGGTGCGTAGAGGCACACAAGTCGCGTCCGGCTAAGCCGATGCCGCATTCTCGGCCCAGCGGTCCATAGCCTCTCGTGCAAGGCCCGGCGGAAGAAGAACTTCACCTTAGGAGCGCGGTGCGCCCGCGGCTTCGGCCGTGCTTTCGCCAAGGTGTTAATGGCGCCGAGGAAGAAGTGGCGGCGTAAAGGGAAGCGGCTGGAATCGCGGCCTCTCGCCGTCCATCGCCCGGGATCACGGATTTCGACAAGCTCGGCGTCAGCGGCATGTCCCGGCGGCGTACTCCGCGAAGGACAATAGCCGTCGCGGGTCTCGTGATGATGTCGCGACCCATCTTTATGCGGCATGGCGTCCTTGACCGGCGCTTCCTGCGCTGCTCCTCCCCCGCGGAAGGGTGGAAGAAGGTACGAATCGCACCCATATAGGCATCCATCCCAGAACCTCGCATTGACACCTGGACGGATGGAGGCACAGAAAAGTTACTATTTTTTTAGTTGTGGCTGGGAGAGGTGAAAAGTTTCATGGCAGCACATTAAATCAAGTAAAAAGTTTTTGCAAGTGAACCGATGCGTTACAGCGGGAGTAAAAATATTAAAAGTTAATGAACAGCGAAATAGAAGTGCCGGATATTTATTTATGTTTTTGGTCTTTTATAAAATTTATAGAGCGTAATCTATATTTTTTTATGACTATTAACGATTCCCAATATATAATTTAATATTAAGAATAATATGATATATATCCAATTGAGTCTGCGTCGAATTATAAAAGTAATTTGATATAGATCTTTCCACGATAAGGAACTGAAATATGTACACATAAATTTATTATGACATTAATTTATAATTGTCTATATCTTAAGCCAGGATATCAATTTACACTGACTTTCTTTTGATGAGAACACATAAAACATGTAATTTAAATGTCTAATTAGAGTCGACAAAAGATCTTGATTACAATGTACAGAAGCTGTCGTGAGGGTGGTTTTCCCTCTTTGATTAGCACCAATGATGATGCATACATTGTATGGGCTTGATTTTCTTCTTTTTCTTCTTCTGCACATCTATGTGTCCATATGTTTTCTTTTGTATATCCTTTTTTTTTTTTTTTTTTCTATTTGTTAGGTAGGAAACTCTGTTATTTATCCTCTTTGTCACACCTTGATGCAGTATCCTCTTATCTCCGTAGTCCGTTCCCAAATCTTTTTCGACCACACGCACGCCGCCACCCAGAGTAGCTAGGTGACCGCGGCGGCTTCGACATGACTCCGGGCGGCACCTCCACCGATGGCGAGCTGGCGGAGGCTTCCGCAGCGGTTTTGTCGGCGGCTCCGCGGCGATTGCCCGGCTCAAGCTTCGCCGCCCGCGGCCGGGTATCTTTATTAAATGTCGCTGTGCCGATCTCGCTGGCAAAGCATTCGCTTCGCCCAATTTGTTGGCGCCGTAGCCCATCAGTGCTGATTGCTGCGGCTTATTTGGCGATGGCTGGCCGGATCCACTTGGATGGTCGAGTGTGTCCTCGGTCCTCAAACTCCTCAGCGCCCGGTAGAAAGATGCCTCACGTCATCATCCTCATCTAGGGCATCGAGCGGCTCCCTTGTTTTGTTGATTGGTACTATTTGGTTTGATTTATGCAATGTTTGATTTGATTTATATATTGGGTTCGGTCGACCGCGTATCACAGGCGAAATCGAATCGATTGGGAAAAAGCGCAGGCATGCGAGCTAGCTTTTCTCGTCGTATCCGTATGCAACTTCGTTTAGTTTATTACGGATAACCCGAGGCGGGCCGGACTACGAATACGTGCACGGCATGATAACCAGAGCGGACAAAGATACTACATGGAAGCGGGCGCCAAGGCTGGGACAAAAATTTTTAGGCGAGGAAACTTCCGGTCGGATGGAGGGTAGGGAGAGGGGCTGGGCGCGAACCCGTCAACCTACGCGATCCACATAGCCTCGAGCTGCGCCCTCGTCTCGGTGATCTCGTCCCGCTCACTGTGTCCTCGTCCCGTAGTCACGAGACGAGCGCTGACTGCGACCCCGGCGTCAGCGGCGAGGGTGATGCGTCTCCCGTGGCCCCGGGTCTCTGCGCCAGAGTGCATCGCGGAACTCGTAGGCCATCGTCAACAACTTCGAGTGCGATTTCGTTGGCTTCGTCGACATCTTGCCGCGGATTTACAGTCAGCCGTCGACAACGGCCCAATAAGGATGTGGCCCAATAGAGGCACGTGAGTGCTGCTTCGCACATGTTTAGTACCACCTTGCTAGTTGAGCAAGGGTGGAGCCAACTTATAAGCCTTTGCCATCGGCCATATCACCGCCGGGTTAACCCTTTTTACCTGAGCGAGGGCGAAAGTGTAAGCAAGGTGCTATGTGTGCAGCGTCGCGCGCCCTCCGGAAGAAAGCGTGCGGTCGCGGCTTTGGAGAAGCGAGTGTCACAAGTGGTATCGAGCCGACCCTCTGCGGTTTTCCACGAGGCTGTAGTGTAGTCGCTGATTGTTCGGGCATGGGTGTACATGTGCCGACGAGACGGATACCTGAGCGTAGCCAAGAGGGAGGTCTGGTTAAGTTGATTCGGCGAGGGCGTGAGTCCTTTGAGGGGTGTATGTAACACCGGCCCAATAAGGATGTGGCTTGATGAGGGCCTATGAGTCGCGAAGTGCACATGTTTAGTACCCACCTTGCTAGTTTGGCAAGCAGGGTGGAATATAAGCCTTTGCCATCGGCCATATCACGCCGGGTTGAAATCCTTTTACCGCGGCGGGGAAAAGATGTAAGCGAGGGTGCTATGTAATGCAGCGTCTGGCGCGCCCACCGGAAGGAGCTGTGCGGTCGCGGCTTTGGGGAAGAGCGGGGGACGGCCAAGGCGATGGTGTACACATGCTGTCGCGGCGACGGCGGTGGGCGTCTTTACGCCGGCCCGTATATGCGGCCCACGTTCTGATACGCGCATAAGTACTGGGAGGTAATAAGAAATTGTCAGCGGCTAAGCCCCCATGATTGTGTTTGTATACGTGGTATGTCAAGTATATATTCTTTAGATTTTGAATTTAGGATTCCCTTGAGGGTGCAGCACATGTTTAGTATGACAGAAATTTCTAAAATTACGAAATTGCAACAACGAGGTGGAGCTCAGTAGCGATAATACGTCTGAGATCTCTTATCTTTGGCCTGCGGGCCGCGGCCGATTTGCTAGGATGGCGGCAAGGTGGAGCTTCGACCATGAGAGCTAGCTAACGGCACTGGCCAGCGAGACTTGAATCTCGGAGAAGATGGCCTTGGCCTTGGCTGCAGCAGCGGCAGCGGAGTTAAGAGCCGCGATGGAGCTTGATATATACAATTTTTCCCGTAGCAGCGCCGCGGGCAAATTTACTAGTAAGCAAAAATTCGGTCGGTTTTAATAGGAAAAATTGATTATAATTAATTAATTATACACACGGAGGAGCATATTGCGTGGTTTTAGAAGTCTTGAAAATGGGCATAATATGGAGGATTGGTGATGGAAGGAATATCAAAATATGGTGCGATCCTTGGATACAGGGGATTTTTTACGGGCCTTGCGTCTTGAAGGTATCGGTTATTACGTCAAATGTGGATGATTTAATTGGCTTCATATGCGGGACAATGGGATGTTAGTTTGGTTAGAGATGTTTTTGGGCTGGCGATGCTGACACGATACTAGCCATCCGGTGAATGAAGGGCGTGAGAATCTGCTAGCACGGCACTTTGATGGCGGGGAAGGTTGATTAATGCAGTGCATACAAGATGCGTAGAAATTCTATGCTGCGACAAAAGAAGCGGGAGCGATTGTACAAAGCGGTAGCAACAGTGGCGATTTGATGTGGAGAAAGATGCGGAAAGTTAAGTGCCCAAAGCCAGATCAATCATTTCATTTTGGAGACTTGCACACAACGGCCATCCCTAAGAAGAAATCTAGCTAGAAGAGGGTATGAAAATGACACTATATGTCACGTAATGTATGTCGGTTTGATGAGGGGATGGAGGGCACTTATTGTTCAAATGCAGGATTAGCAAGAAGGGTAAATTGAGTTGGGGCTGGAAGTCATCGCCAAAAACTTCGCAAACATATACGTGCAAAAAGAGGTTATTAATCTCATCCTGCGGGGAAAAGGGCGAGAGGATGACTCTTATTTTTCACTACTATGTATAATCTGCGGCTGGAAAGAATGCGTCGAGAGGGAGGAGGAGGCGAAGAAGACCGGCCGATGTATCTTTCGGTCGATCAAGGCCTATGCCCAAGATATGCGGCCACAACTACAAGCAGCGTCTAAATGCAGATATGCGTCGGCGGGGAGACATGAAGCGACCCCCCTGCAGATGCTTGAAGATAAATTGTGATGCCTGCGTACATTCGGGGAGAGGTGTGTAGTGGTTGGGGTTTCATAATAATACGGGATAGTAGGGGATATTTGTCTTTGAATGGATGGGGCGTGTCAACATCTGCTGAATGCTTCTCAAGCGGAGATTATAAGCGTGCTTTAAAGGTGTTGGCGGCATGTAGTGCAGGAATTGGCCACGATTTTGGAAAGCGGATGCCTTGATGATTCAGCAAGCTTGGAGTAGTGAAGCAGGGGCCGGACTTCTCGATCATTGGGTGTTTGGTTGAAGAACTGAAATTGTTCTCTTCAGCAAATTTTATTAGCTTTGTTTGTTCACATGTGTCAAAGAAATTGTAATAAGGCAGCACATGTTTTAGCTGCGCTTGGTGTGGTAGTGCTTGAAGGGGCTGAGCACACCGTGCAATGTCGGATAGTGTCGATTAATGTCGTTGTTGGCGATTTGTCAACCTCAGAGTGCAATGAATTGATGCGAGTTCAAAAATCTGGTATCCCTCAATCTACATTTTTCAAGCATAGACAGTTATGAACGGTGCTTATTCGGAAAAATAAAAAGAAGGCTTTTCAATCTTTTTTAAAAGGTTTATTTGTAATAGTTAGGTCTGACCCATGTTACCAATTTTAGGTCGATGGGCTCCGGCTCTATATAGGCACATTGTTGACTTTGAAGCCACC